>JAPMOQ010044575.1:101150-116564 GCA_026543055.1 Argiope trifasciata
ATCCTCTGTCGGGAAAAAACGAAATTACTTTCCGAACAACCTAATACATTGAAGTGAACATGAGATTAGATATGCTTACCATATGCTGAAAAATAAACCCAGAAATATTTTTTATTGAGTGGAAATAAGTGAATTTTTTTTTCTTTCAGTTGTAATCGTTAGAACATTGAGATGGGTGGAGATATGTTGTTGAACAACGATATTTATATACATTGTATCGAATAGATAACTTTGAGGAAGACTTTGATATAGATTATTCTGTTCTTTCCTAGCTCAACTTTTCGTCTTAAACAATATTTCAAAACCGCAAGATAGTGTTCTGATGTAACAACCATATTTACACTTGCTATATTTGTTTTACTGTCATATATTAACATTAATATAGACATATTTTGACAAGTGAAAGTGTTACCGTAATTGTATCATGTCTATATAAATCTATTTTTAAATGGATTTTTTTTAAAAAGTGTTTTTTTAATTAAGGAGTTAACCCAGTTTCTGCATCTATATATTGTTAAGTTTTTTTCACCTGTACTTTAATCTTACTTATTGTCCCAAATATGATAAAAATCCCAGTTGTAGATTTAGACTTTTTGTGATCTAAGACAATATACATCATGAGGTCTCTTTAATAAGCTGGCCAATTTAATTCCATGATCGAAAATATGATAATAGCAAATACGTGTTTTCCTTATGTATAAATAAGAGCATTTAGTTATTACACTAAATTATGTGACTATAATGAATATTTAACAAAGATATAAAAAATTGCTATTTTGTAGGACCTGAGAAGTGAATAAAAACATAAAGATATAAACGGCAAATTAACCTTTTTAATACGTTATAAAAATAATTGTGGTGTCCAATTTACAGTTCAATTCGACTGTACCTCTAAAGTAGCAAAATATTTAATCACATCATCGAATTCAATACTTTGAATATGTTCAGAATTAGTAATATATCATGCTACACTTTTGAAAATCTGACTTCTGTTGAAGAATTTCGCGAGTAAATTCCTTATTCTTTTAAGGATTTTCTATGCAGATGATTTAGCAAATGGGAATAATACAGGATAATTATTAAATAGGTTAGTTCCTATTCCAATATTAGTTCTATGAATTTTTTAGGAACAATGTGGACTTTATTTTCTACTAGCCGCCTTTGGCGACCAATTGGTTCGCCATGAGTAATGCGTTTTTTTTTTTTTTCAATTAAATCACAAATTCATTTATCTTGAAGTAATTTCGGGCATTGATTGGCCTGAAATTAATATTTTCTTTTAAGATGAGGACGGAAAGTTCTAAAAAACACGTTTTCCTAATAATATTCTTTAATTTTATAAATCAGTTTTAATTATTTATTTAGAAGACTGATTGATGTAGCAACTTTTATTTAAAATATTAATAAAAATATTTTGTAAAATATGGCTCACAGTGCAAAGTATGAAGATATCTAAATTTCATTAATTCATCAATGCATAATTGGATTCAAGCCACATAAATTCTATCAGGTTTATCGTAAATAAAGAAGATTTATTGAATTAATGATATAGATATTGCAAACGATCATGGAATCCTTTGCCTTGCATTTTTTTAAAGAAAATATCACATTTTATATTTTTATTTTATCCAGTCACGTGGTAAAAGATACATTTCTTTAGATTTATTTTGAGATGATAGTTTTTTTTATTCCAACTTCCGGCATTCTTTTATTTTATCCAGTCACGTGATAAAAACATGGTTAAAATATTTCTTTAAAAATTCGTTAAAAATAGAAATTTAGGTTATAAATTTAAAAAACTGATACCGTTAGAAAACTAATTTTTTAATCTTTAAATTGATATGAAAATCATGTTTGTGCGATCATATTTTCGGAAGTTATAGCGGAAAAACGTCGAAATTTCGCTTACATTTTAATTAATTCAAATTCTAATTAAAAATTCGAAAAAAGGGCTCGGAGGTGCACATTCCCGACCTCCAAGGTATACATGTACCAAATTTGGTAGTTGTAGATCCAACGGTCTGACCTGTAGAGCGCCAACACACACACACACATGAAAATAATGATTCTGCACTAAACACTTCTGATAAGTCATCTAGATAGGCTCCTATAAGTAAATCTCTCTTTACTGGAATCCAATCATATTCCACATACAGCCACTTATAAGGAAATCCAATATGCTCATCAAATTTGGATTACTTTCTTTTGAATACATTTGTTGTATTGCGGAATCAACTTTTCCTATACAATTACTTCTCAATATAATCATTTTTACATTTTCTCTAAATTCAATACATTTTTTTTGTTCTGCAATTATTATACTGTTTTGTTTTCAATCGTAAAGTCAAACAGAAAAAGGAAGGGAGTTGGATTAAATAATTTATAAGGCAAGGGGTATGCACAAATTTTTTTTTTCGAATGCATCATTACTCTTTTTTTCAACTCCTCGGTGTGTGTTTTTGTTTAGAAGGAATATATATTTATTTGCAAATATAGGATAATGCGTTTTGACTGTGGAAAAGCACTTTTTCTTTACTATTGTAAAACGCCGTGTTATAATCAGCAGTCTCAGTGTTCAGCAGACATCAAGCTGCTGAATCTCTTGACTTCATTTGGTTTATATTATAATTTTTTAGTAGTTTAACAGCATTTAACTTACTCTCTAAATGAGCCTTTAAAAAATCTCAAATTCAGTCAGATATTAGTTCAAATTCTACTTTACTGCTGTAAGTTTATTCATTTCAAATTTATCTATAGTTGCAGTTTACATGAAGTTTGATAATATGTCATGTTTAATTCCATTTTCGGAACCTCACAACACTAAAATATTAATCGTCTTTTTCAAGATTTCACGATATTGGCCTTTTTTCCCCCTTTATTACTTTTTGTTTGCTCCTTTTTATTGAGTAAAATTTTGTAATTATTATATAACTAAACTTGTAATATTTGATACCATTAATAATAGTGGCATTGATCTGAAAGGTAACTAAAGTCATGACACCATCTATGTATCATGACAACAGCCATTTAGCGACATTTGGAATTTGATTGATCTGGTCTAAAGACGCCGTTTTATGTCTATGCGCCGTCTGCCTTGACACTGATAGAGAAGCTGATACATGACTGCGCGCCATCTACGTTTTGTTTCTTGCAATATATTCCATATTTTCAGCGTTATAAATATTTTAATAACTAAACGAATTTAATGAAGAAACAGAAACCAAACCAATTATACTTGGAAAAGTATTAATTTATTCCTATATTTCTTATTCATGGAGTTTATATATTTTTTAAGTAAACTCTTTATTTAGTTAATAAAAAATTAATAAAAAAGTTAAGTTAAAGTTAATAAAAAATTACTGAATCAACCTGTCGACGGCCCTAGGTAGCTGCTTAGTCGGAAATCTCACACTGATAAATTTGAAAACTCATCCTCAAATATTTTATGCTTTTTTCCCATTTATGAGCCGGCTGAAATAAATACGATTTTTTTTTTGATTCTCATAAAACGCTTTAATTAAATTTCGAATTCTGAAATAAGTATTTGATGAAATAATCCCTATAGCACTTTTGCTTCAACGTTAAAAATGTAGATTTATGCTTTAAAAATGTGAACATTTTATTTTTTTCTCATTATATTTATTTAGTTAATTTTTCGTTAATTCCTTATGGAGTTAATATCCTATTTCGTTAATTTTCTAATTAAAAAAATAAGCATATATTAAAGCATTCTAAAATTTAAATAGTTTACTATACAGCTATAACATGAAATAAGTAAATTTTTTCTCTTAATCAAGAAACGAACTGTTTATATACCTGCAAGCTATTATTGATTAATAATAATAACTTTATTAAATCTTCTCTATTTAAAGTCAAGTCTAATTTGCATATCGAATTAGAATTTTTTCGATATTGACAGTAAGGATTGCAATACCGGGATACCGATATTTTGAGACATTTGTACAATTTTGTAATATCGGTAATTACAAGTTTAAATACCGTTTTTTCGGTGTTTACAAGATATTTTTAAAATTGTGTTCACTATATATTCAGGGATCACCAACATAGCAGAATAGTAAACTTTCTTGATTTTATGTCTTCTTAACAGGCGAAATCAGACTATAAATACAGAGTTGCGTCTTACAGTCAAGAGAAATGGTAAAATATTGTTTGACAATGGATTATAAAACACTCCGTGCTTTTGTGAATGCGTTAGGATGGATTTAATCAGACAAAATAGGGTGAGATGAAAGATGAGAGGGGGATATGTATACATTTAACATTTAAGACGCGGTTTTATGAGAAGTAAGCATTACAGATAATTAGTGATGTAGAAGAAAAAAGGTACTAATGCAGAGTAAAATATTTCTGAGCAATTTTTATTTAATATAAGAAACATTAACATTAACATTAAATTATGAAGAATAAATGAAAAAATACTTTTTAATAAATGAATAATACTTTTTTTACAAAATAATAATTATCTTTTTTATGTTAAAATATTCCTTTTTCTATATATTATTAATTTTTTTCAGAAATAATTTTAATTTCCCGTTTTTTGTTTCTTGGTCATAAATTTTTATCCACAAACCTATCCACATTCAGAATAATTAGAATTCAGCTATCGAAGATTATAATGTCACGATAGTGAAAAGGAATTATCTCTTACAAATTAGAATTAGTGATAAATAAAATAGGCGAAACAAATTAAACGACAATACAGAAATCAGTTATATTCAAAACCAACCTATGAGAAATCGATTTTTTCGAAGACGAGGGATTTAGAGGAAAATATTTCGAAAAAGTATATCGCACATTACTCTACGCTAGTTGGTACTACTGTTGCACTACCAACTAGCGTAGAGGCCGAGAACCATGCGTAGATGTTTTCGACAGCTGGCAACTTATGCACCAAATTACGTTTCAGGCTTTATGACAGTACAATTGATGCATTATGTTTTTTAAAATCACATTTCAAAAATTTGTAATAATACCACAGACTGAATAGTGATATTTTTTTGTGATTCAAATAAGATCTTTTTTTATTTTTAAATGATTCTTTATATACTGTTTTAATTTTTTGGTTACAAATTATTTTTTGTGATATGTACACTCTCTAATAAAACTGGGAATTAAAACAAACATCTGTGTTTTTCTTTTCCTCTTTTTTTTTTAAATTGCTACTACCGGTATTAAGACTTAAAAAATTTCGAATATCGGTATTGAACATTTGGCCTGATATTGCCATCCCTAATTGAAAGCAAAAATAAATAATTGATAACAGGTAATTTGAAAAACAAAAAAGACGAAGTCTTAAATAATTATATCAAATATCTTTGAAACCTTTATATAGATTATATATTCGTAAAATAAAATGTCTTTTAAATTAGAAGGTAATAAATAGATTATTTCGAGAAAATGTAGTTTACTATCATGATGAAAGAAAAAAAATGTATGAATTCTAAAAATGGAGGTATTTTTACTTTGAACTTAAGTTTTATCTCATTTTCAGATAAAAGTAATAGGAGTTGGGGTGGTGGTGGTGTGGAGATTCACCGTATCAACGAGAGGATTGAAGCTTACCACTAACACAAAGACATAAATAAAAGATTGCTATGGCTTCTTTATCGATACTCATATTGAGCTATTTTTGTTTTAATTCGCAATGACTGCCAAGTCTTTATTTTTCCTTTTTAATCACTGAAATTTTAGCTCGAAATTTTTAAAATTGACCTCCATTTAAAAAAAATAGTATTCTTACTTTATAATTCTTTAATACTTTCAAAACTAGCCTTCTAAAAACCGAATTGATTTAAAGTCCTTAGATGTCTTATCACCCTACTAGAAATTAATAAAGGATTTTTTTTTTCAAATTTTCTGCAATTTTTTTCATGTTTAAATTTCAGAACATGCAAATTAATTTAACAAATTAATTTTTTTAGTTAAAGGCATTTTTTTTCTCAATAACTGAGTTCTATTTTTAAAAAATTTGAAGTCCTCAATGTTCTGCAATACAAAAAAAGCAATACTTTGATTTAAAAAAAAATTCGAGATTTATTTTACCAGAAAAAACACAAGCACACACCAAAATCTGGCAGCTGAAATACTTGACTGCTAAATGAGGCTGTATAATTTTCCGCTTTATGACATATGAGTTATGATAACAAAGATAACTCAGCTTCTTGAAATTCTTTTGTCTCGACAATGTTAAATTATTCAGCTGCCAAAGAAAACATTTTATAACAAAAATCCAATTTAGATAGATAGATATGCTTTGAAATGAGAGATCTCACATTGTTTATTAAAATAAGTTTTAATCTTGAATATTGAGTGCATTAATTTCTGATTTTTTTTTTCTCAAAAAAACAAACAAACATCTTTCTTATTGGGGAAAATAAGCATATATAATACCATGAAGAAAATCAAGTTTCTTGTACTGTATGATCAAATAATAAATATTTAATTACAACTTACAGTAGAAAAAAAGCCCTTTAGCTGAAAATATAAAGTTTTCATTTTATAGGCATAATTATGGAAAGTATGAAGAAACTGTAGATGTGTAAAAAATTAAATTTTATATATATTTTTAGATTATACTTTATTTTTAAATGTACTTGCATTAAACTTGTCCTTGTCTTAATTTTTTTTCCTAAGAAATGGTATTATGGTAATAGTAGATCAGAACTTTATTATATTCTGTACTATTTTACACTTTTTTTTACATTCTTCCAACAAAATTCCTATTTTATCTGGATTTATGTGTGTGTGTGTGTGTTTCGACCCTAGTGTGGATCGAAACACGTATAACATCATGGCACAAGTTGATAACAAAATATTAGGCTTAGGAATGAAGAATCAAAGCTAATTTCCATGTATATGATTATGTTGACGATCACCGTTTATATGTTTCGGGGTTGTGGTAAATATGTCATCTAAGATCGAATACTCTCATGTCGATTTGTGTCGGATGTACTAATCGCTATTTCAACAGCTGCTCAGAGGCAAGAGACCTGTCTCAAAATAAATTTTGTGCCACTTTTAAACGAGAAATTAACATTTACTTTTCCATAAATCTCGCCAACAGTTTGGGCCTTTTATCTTGTTAATTAGCCTTTCCTCAATCTTTTAATTACCGAAGAAATGTATTTAAGTAGTAAGAATAATTTAATGAGATAGTAAGTCGAAATGCAGGCATGTTTCACATGGTTCCAAAGGTAGTGTGTTGACTAATTCACGCCAAGTATTTATTAGTAAAGACTATTTATTTATAAAGTGATAGTTTAATTTAATTAGTTTCATAGAGATAGCAACTTTAATGCTTTACTTTTTGTAAGCTATAATGTTTTAATTCGTTTCATCTATTGATTCGTACTCTAGCTTTCAAACCTAGAAAAATTATAATAATTGTTATTGACAATATAATATGGATAGGAAGTGTAAATATTGAAATATTATTAGTATTAGTAAAAAAAAGTATTTTTAAGGTAAAAAAAGTTTGTATTAATTTCTTATTCTGAATTTGCGCTTAATATGTATGGTTAATAAAATTGTAATGCATATTTATAATTGTTTAACTGTTGTATACTATTTATTCATTCATTAATATAATAAAACATATTTTTTAACAAAAATGATTAATTAAAATTATTTTCAACTAATTTTCATTCCCGAAGAATTGTATTTGTAAAATTATTTCTCGATATATTCGTATTTTTTGTTGTGCTTTAAAAAAAAATGCATGTCTGGGTTTACATTTGGTTTCTAGTATAACAGAATTTAGAATATATGTAAAGTATTCAAAAAATATATAGCTTTAGTTTGTCGGGGTATTAAAAAGGAATTTCATTTTTTATAACACATAGCTAATAAAAAGTTATATTTCTTTTCAGATTCTTGATGATCTTGGACTGGTTTACGAAAATTGTCATCAAAATGAAAGTAAAGATAAATGTTTAATTTAATTTAATCTCATGCCTAGTTACATATATTTATGCGTTAAATAAATGTTGTACTTATTGGCTGAAATTTTTATAAAGAGTATCTTAAATTTAACGCAATATTTGAATTTGCTGCCATTCGTGCAGTAAAATGTTGGCAACCCTATTGAAAAAAACACAATTGATGATTTAGGGTTAGTAAAAATGAAGTGTTACACATTAGAACAATGTGCTTTCACTGTTGTACAATATTTTAAAATTAATTAAAGTCTGGCAGCCACAGATTTATATTATTATTATAAATTGATTTCTAGACAGTAATGAATTGATCTCTAGATTGATTTAACATCAATGAATTTCTCTTTATGGGATTATTTGAAGCCAAAGGTCTATGCCAACAAGCATGTGCGCAGTGAAGGAGAACATTCAATGTTATATCAATGAAATCTAGTCACATTTATGCAAAATGGCCATGGAAAATTTTGACAAAATTGTGCGTATTTTGCCAGCAAAGACTTTGAGGCTATTTACCCTTTGTGTTATTCCCTGCATAATCCTATCCTGCGCTCTTTCATTCCATAAAAATATAACAATTTAACGAAAACTATGTTTTCATTTAATCCAAATCTTGCATGAACGCAGTTCTCTGTCGTGTAACGCTTTATTTTCAGTAACCCTAAATTATTAGCAGGCAAATGGTTCTTTAATAGGGTTATCAACATCTTGCTTTACGAATGGGTGGAAATCCAAATTTAGTTTTAATTTATAGACACCCTTTAATATTGTTTCATCATTATAGTCTAACTTTTCAAAAATGTTTTTAAATATTGGAACCGTTGTAAGAGTTCAACCCATTTCAAATTTCATTTGAATCTTAAATGAAATTTCTAAAATCATAATATATATAAGACAAATGTTCCAAATTTATTACATTACTTTTTGTGGTATAATAACTCCTGAAAAACAAAGAAAATGTAGCTAACATTATTGTATCTAAACCTTCTCAAATGAATATAGAAAAATGTAAATTTTGAAAGCCGTTTTTTTTAAAAATTTTGTCCGATTAAATAGTTTCGGTGAATCGCTGATATATACACCACTCCACGATTTATTGTTTTGCTTCCCCATTGTCGTAAATCTTAGTACACGATAAATTTCAATCCAGGGCATTATTTTTCTGAAAACCGAATGTACATATTCGAATAGTCTCATAATTTTATTAAGTTAATAATAGTAAAAAAAATAAATGACTTATTCATATTAATAGAGTAATAATATTACTGCAAAAATATCAAATAATTTATTTTCGGAATACTTTGTGTGATTTATAAATATTATGTCTAGACGTGATTTGAAAGGTGGCAATTTTTGAGGACAAATTTTAAGATGGAAAGGAGAATTAAGATATTGTATTGACATCGTTATTTGAGTCTGTGATGTTCTGATTCAGTAATATATAGAACTATATTTTTCATTTTATAAGTAGCCGTTTTTATTTCTATGTGCACAATAAAATTAAATATTTTTCAATTATACTTTAACAATGATTTAAATTTGAGATTTAAGATTTTAATTAAAATTTGGGATTTAGGTTCTATTCGTATGTCTTTAATTAGCTATATTGTGTACTAGAGACTGGAAATGCGTTAGATTTATTTCTACTTTTTTATGATTTCAATCTCTTTCAGGTATTGCTAATATAGTTAAAATTATTTATATATATAATTAATAATATATTATTAGTAATTAAAATATTCCGTCCTCTTTTTTACAGGTGTAGCACAGAATAAAGCATACGCCTCAGTATCAAAAAATTTATGAAGAGAGGAATAGAAATGTCTTTTCTGAATTCTTTAAAAAATATAGGACGGCGTTTCAGGGAGTATACTCGTAAGTAACAAATAGCTTTTTAAAAATCAGATTTGATAAATAATATATGCAAATGCGATTTAAGCTGTAAATCCTTAATACCAATTTTGTACAGCCTACACAGCTGTGCAGTGTATCTTTAAATTCAGTGAAATGCTCATAAATCCTATCCTAAGCCTCAGACATATTGCCAGGAATATGTCTCTGAACATCATGATATTATGCACTATAAAATTAATTCATTTCCTCTATATTTAAAACAAATGTTATGTATTATCAGACATCTTATAGAAGCATTAAAACACATATTCATGCTGATATTAAGATACTAACTTGCATATTCATTGGCAATGCGATCGTTCATAGTTGTTTTATTGTCAACTTTGTCACAGCTTATATATTTGGTGTTTTTCTAAAATAAATCAGAAAAACGGAAATAAGTCTTCCCCACTATACCAACGCGTCTGGGATAATTTAATGATTGATTAGCCTCGACAACATACTCAAGTACTAAGGGGGAACGCAAAATGTTTCCTATTAGGACCTGATATCTCTATGTTCAGTCCCATACCAATTTTGTACAAAATGGAAGCTAGAATCTCCTTATTTATGTAAAAACTTCTGGTCTCCAAACCTGAAGCAATCCTCTCTCCCCCTATTCAATAATGAATGAACAATTAAAAGGAATTCTGTGTATATATACTTCAATTGCGTAGAATGAACTTAAATCAGAAATAAAAACATTTTATAAACTGATAATTACATACAACACAATGTGGAATATATATTATGAAATAAATTATGAAAAAAAAAAATGTTTGCTATGATATACTAAGAAGCAATATAAAATACCAAGTTGGAATTAGAAAAATAAGATCGGTAAGTATAAATAGACGTTAAACGATATGCAGACGTTACAGACAATCATTGATAATTATAGAAAATTAATTTGCTTAATAAAAATTTTTGACGAGGAAACGATTTCTTAATTGATTTTCTCCACTTCACAATTAATCTCTTGGAAAGGGATTATTTTCAGTTGAATGTCTACACAACAAGAACTGAGCAGCTTATTTCTGCTGTACCCAGATGTCAGATGTGTACATTTTTCCAAACGTTTAATTAATTAATTGTTCTTGCTCATTGTCTTCGCATCCTGTTCTTTCATTCACTATTGTATATAAGTCTAAAGAATCAACGTTGAGATTTTTCCACTATCTCTTTGTTCACCACTATTTTTAGTGAAAGCTTTATAGCATTTATAGCTTTATAGCTTTTAGTGAAAGCTTGTAGCATTTTAGATAAGAGCATCTTAAAATTAAGATATCCGACTACGTTAAAAACACCGGTATTCGACCACATTGGCGATTTTTTTAAAAAAAGAGTTATTTCTTGTAATTCACACTTTTCTCTTTCAAACACGGTTTGTTTATTTTTAGAAAAGTAAGGTTTAACGTATTATACAGAGGGATTTTTTTTAAAAAATATTTTTCAGCTAAAATTTGTCTTTAACTTCAATTTCAATTTTCATAAAAATTATCCACCATTAACATGATATCCCAAAAACTAACAGGGATATTTACATAAAAATTTCACCGTGTGTTTTAAATAATACGGGCAATGAAATGAACCAAAAGTTTTATTGTGGGTGAAATACTTTTTCATTTATAGGTGTTTTTAGAAAAATAAAGCCGTGAATTTATGGAAAAAATGCATAAATACGTATATTTTTACCCGTCATTTCTTTGCATCTCAAATTTTTCTTAGATTTTGGTTCATTTCATTCATTATTGAATTCTATAACTTGTGTACAAAGAAAAATAGGATTGTTGCATTACAATTTTGTGAAGAGTGTTAACCGTTTATGTTCAATTTCATAAAAATTTACTACAAATTTTCCTATTTTTAAAAATATATTATATTTTCAAATAATGTTTTTGTATTTCTAGTATTTATATTTGGTAATACATCTAAAACCAAAAATAGTTTTTAAAAAATCGAATTTTTCAAAATTTTTCCATCGAACGTAGTCGGTTACATTAAAAAGCTCCAAGGAGAGATTCCCTCG
Source organism: Argiope trifasciata (assembly GCA_026543055.1). Classification (NCBI taxonomy): domain Eukaryota; kingdom Metazoa; phylum Arthropoda; class Arachnida; order Araneae; family Araneidae; genus Argiope; species Argiope trifasciata. The sequence goes on from JAPMOQ010044575.1 coordinate 113,025, forward strand.
GTATTTATTGAGCAAAATAATTACTGAAATTATAAAAAAAAAGTCTGCAAAACACTACAGGAATTTTTTCGTATATATATTTCTTTATAAATTATTGTGAAATATGAAAATTTTACATTCTGTGAAATAATTTAACAGAAATCGTTGATTCTTTATTGTTCCTGATTTTATTTACACATCAGCTATGTATTTTTTCTTTTCACTCAGAACTATTTCTCTACATATATAGAGTGGATAAAAAAGCAGTAAGTTGATATAAATTTACATAAATACAAAAGAAGTTATATAATTAAGTAATAGAAATTTTTTGTACACTAAAATCTCAGAATTTTATACATTTAAATGTAAGATTTCATGCATTAACTTATGTAGTGAATTTTTATTGTTCAACTCTTATATTTCATATTTTTATTTGTAAATTTATATGTCTATTTAAAAATAAGCTAAAATTAAACATTTTGTTAAAAAATTTTCAAGGTAGAAGCCAAATTTAATTTAAACTTGGACAATAGGATTTTCTATATCTTTCCCTTTTTTTGGCTTTGAAACATTATTTGAATATAAACTTTCTTAGCCATTTCAAAAATTCAAGTACAATTTATCGAAAAATACTGAAAAAATCGGGAATGGTCCCAACAAAATTTATAATTTAACCCAGTAACCGTAAAATGTATTATTAATTTAAATTATAGTGATAAAATTAAGCTTAATACAAATTTATTTTCACAAAGTTTAGCAACTTATTTTTTACCAGTTCATATGCGAAAAAAGAATTATTATTAAGCTAATTTGTTCGATTCTACAGTTATTATTTTGTTAAACTCTGTTTTGTACTCCCTTTTTTCGCCCTTTAAAGTTTTTCTATTACTAGAAGTCTTTGATTTTAAAAATTACCGACACACTATTACCAAATTTCGCTTTACTTTTAGCACTGATTGATTACAAAATACGAAATATCATTCAGTTTCTAACTAATACATCGCTGATGAATATTAGTATCAAAGGCGAGGTCTTGATATTGTTTTTTTTAAAAACCTTTTCTATGTCTGATACAGCAGTCTCATTTAATCATCCTGCACGTTTAAATAACACAACTGCTCTTGTTTTTATAGAATTTTACGTCATTTTGCGGAAATCTTCGACGCGGTTAATATTAAATTACGGAAAAGGCATGTTTATGTTTCATGATTACCAATAAATATATCAAGAAAAACATACGTCGTGTGAATAAATACATCTTAGGAACTTTATATCGTGTGAAAGAATACGTCTTGTAATACCGTTTGGTAAACAAAATGTAAGGATAAAATCTTAAAAAAAATATCAAAATTTATTTTAACATTTATAATTCTTCATAAAAATACTAATTAACAATGGTTTCAAAATTTAAATTTCATTATGAATTAGGTTTTGCTAATAAATATTCATATAAACTAAATATTATGATAAATTTTTTTGAAATGAGTTATTTAATTTGCTTTTAATTTAGGCTTATATCAAAGTTTTGAGAATTAACACTCCTGAAATTTATTTTAGGAGCACAATTTAAGAATTTAAAAATTAAATCAGATTCTTATTTTTAATTTCATACAAAATTACATTTCAGAAAACAAGATCTATGAAAACCAAACAGCAAGTAATTTTTCAAACAGAAGGAACTAAACTTTTTCTATAGTTGTCTCTCAAAAATGGGAAAAAGTAAACTTTATATTAAATAATAGGATTTTTTTTTGGATTTATTTGATTCTATCTGGAAACATTTTTCATATACATGAGAAAATTATAATTGAGAAATGTAGCCAAAACATTAATTGAATATGTATTGTAGATAACCTGGTAAGATGCAATATAGTTTAAGTTAATATGATACAATACGGTTTAAACGTTTAAAACTTTATTATATGAATTATTAAAAGATTTCTAAAAAAACTACTACTGTTTCTTTTACTGTCTATGTTCTGCTTGTAAAATATACTTTTTATCAATCTCAGTATTTGTTCAACTTCGTAATAATTTTTAAAATGCATGTATATCAAAGTGATATTTACCTGTTTGGTAATATCTAGCTTTTATTAGGGGAATGAGGATAAAATTATTTTATAAATTCAAAATTATTTATGAACACTTGATGAAACATTTTCCCTTTGAAATTCTTTTATATAAACATATAATAGAAATAAGTAAAGCTAACATAATATACATCAAATACATACAAATTCACGGCATCATTTTAATGCCACTATTCTTTGTGCGATTTTAAAGGCGAAAAAAAATGTAATCGCACTACAATGACACAACAAAGTGTATGGAAATGCTAAGTGACATGCAGGTTACGATTGTTTTGTGATTTTTATGCAAATCGCTCAATTATACGAAGCATGCAATTTAATTTTTATTAAAATTCTTTGAAATCTCAATTGTTTATATAGTCTTCTTCTTAATATACAATCATTAAAAAGTAGATCCAAACTATATTTTGGCAAGGCCCACTGTATTCGAATGATCCTATTTAACTTGCAGCTGGTTGCTGAAATTTAACGATAGCTTGTGGGTGCTTCACCTATGACTTTTTCTTGAGATTCTGATCATATAAAATTGTGTTCAAATTCTATTTTGAATTGTTCAATTTTAATTGCTCAGAAGGTAAAACAGTTGCCAGAATTATATAATATATATATAAATATATAAATGAAGTCTCATGAAAATGTCTGTTTATTTCAACCGCAAAAATTCGAGCAATGTGTATGGATATTGAAGATATTTATACCATTTTGTAGAGCATTTATTGGAGAAGGGTTTAATCCATTAAAATCACATCAAAATAATAGTTTTATAATTGTTATTTTAATTATTCCGCAACTCGAGAAAACCTGAAACTCCTCATGTGCATATAGCAATAGCTGTATTATACATATGCGATACGTTTCTTTGTTTATTTCTGATTTTAAAAAACGATTCAAATCTCATTATGCCCAAAGGAAGGAAATCCAACCTTGCTGGAACACATTGAATGCCAAAGAGTTTCGTTTTATAAAAAATTGTTTTGTAGCAATTTTTGCTATTTTTTAAATATGCTTGCTTGATTTTATGTTTGCTTTATGTTGAGTAACATGCCAATGTCATATTGGTGGTATTAGCTTTAAACTTACGTTTAAAGCTAATTTTTTTTCTTGGTTGCTATATCACGGACAACGCCGTGCGACTACTGCTAATATATAGTTACATAGCTCTTATCCTCTCCTTTGGATACTAAATGGCGATGCCTGATAGGCTATCCCATAGTGCATTGCGAGGTTAATCAGAATGAGATGTGATACTGTACTGTTAAGCTGCGCGCGTGAATGTCTTGTGTTGTCTTCGTCCAGTGTGTGAATGTGGTTATTAAAAAAATGTACCTGCAAACGTAAATCCTGTTACTTCCTGCACAGATCATAATAATCTACATTCTACCACAATATATATTTCTGCGTAGAAAACATCTTCTCTCTCTCTCTCTCTTTATATATATATATATATATATATATATATATATATATATAT
>JAPMOQ010044575.1:116664-136996 GCA_026543055.1 Argiope trifasciata
CGATCTGAAGATATATTACAAGGTGCGGTGGTCTTATTCCTCAAAGAATTTTCCGATAGAAAGTTCATATTTTTAAGGTAACTCAATGACTGATACATGATTCAGCTGCTTGTTAAGTTCTCTAAATGTGTGATAAATGTTCTGTCATTGGAATGGAATGGAAGTTTGGAGAAAGGATAAAAGCATAGATGTCTTCCACAGCATCTGACCATTATTAAAGTTTGGGGATATGATCGAAATAAGTGACCATCATTTCAATATGAAAACATGAATATAAATAAGTTGAATCAAAGTAATGCACCAAAAGAAAAAACAAACCCAATATGTTCTTTATTCTTCAAAAGTTAAAATGCTGCAGATGCATAAATGATATTTAAATGATTTATTATCCAGTTCAAAAATTTGGCAAACATTAAGAGCATTTATGCTCTTAATGTTTGCCAAATTAGTTTTTCTGTTTTTTGATTATTTATATTTTTTAAACGCACACTCAAAAGAGTATAAAATATAATATTTGCCTGGATTGCTACAAAATATTTTGACTGATTTAAAGAGACTTATTCTCTAGAAACATATGATGTGTAAAGTTATCTAAAAGAGATTGCATTAGACACATGCAATTCTAATTGGATCAACTTTGAAGTGTTTTACCAATAAAATTGAAATTTCAGCATTTCAGGTGATGATTTGTTTATCGCATTAATATCTTTAAGCAAGAGAGCTTTACATACAAATATTTGCAACTATTTCAAAGCGTGTAAAGCAATCAGCAATAACATTTAAAGGTAAATACTTCACAGAATTATTTGGATCTTTTACAAGTGCATTCTGAAGGTTTACCTGAATATTTTTTTCATTTTGAAATGCCATTGTGGTTTCAAATTCATCTTATTATTTTGTCCTCTCCAATGATAAATTTGCTTTCATATTTGAATAAAAAATAATTCTCTTCATATTTTTATCGGTTTCTGATAACTAAGAAATTATATCTTGATCGTGAATCATCGTATTTCAGTATAAGACTCTAAATAATAATTAGGAGTTATAAATGTGTGTATGAAAGGGCATTTCATATAAAAAAAAATGGAATTGAAAGAAGTATTTTTGTGTAGATAATATAATACTTAAAATGACAAATCAGAGGCGCTAAGATCACTTTTAATACTGAATCTGAAATCTATAAAATTTAGTTAGGATTTAAATTGCATAGTAAATAATTTTTTCATGCAATACAATGTTTTTTCCGCAAACTGTGTAATGGACAGTTTTTCCCCTAAAATATAAATCTATCATTTCTTGGATCGGAACAATGAAAAATCAAACTAGTAAATAAGATCTTTTGAAATAATGTTTAGTAAACAAGTTTCGAACCGTGCTTTTCATAATATGAATTACAATATTCATACATACTCTAAGTGGATAAAAGCAGCGAAAAAACTCCATATGAAAAATTAAGCCATAATGAACATTATAGAGGTTTTTAACATAAGAGGTTTTAAAAAAATTTACTAAAATTATATATATAATTTAAATTTTGACACTTTAATTTTTACTCATTTTGTATCGACCTTCAGATTCCTGATCATAAAAACTTTCAGCTTGATCACATATCCAGGCATGTTTTTTACAATTTTTACAATACGGCATTTTTGTGGAAACTGGTTGGCTGGGAATATAAGTTATATTTTTTCATTTAAAAGTACTAAATATAATTTTATGTCCGTAATTTCGTGACATTTTTTGTTCGTTTTGTACAGGAAATTTCCTAATGGAAATCACTTTTATAGTATCAAAGTACTATTAATAATAAAGTTTTCAGGTTCATCTATCTTTCAATATTCGAAGAATTGCAAATACATATTTTATTCATCGTGTAAGCTGCAGAGACATTAAGAAGTATTCTTTTTTAAGTTTCAATGTATGGAAAGAAAATCTCGCTATTAAATGTTAAAAAAAACGCTGAAAACTGTTTGAATTTCAGGATAACAATGTAATATATTGTTGGAAATCAGAAAATCAATCAATCAATCAATCAATTTGAAAATACCCAAAAAATCGGAAGAAATTTTCGTAGTTCTTATTAAATTAATTAATAAGATTACGATTAAAATTAAAAAGATTTTTTAAATTTTGAAACGGCATAAAAGTAATTTTTATGTAATAATATTTACAGCTTTATTTTTAGTTAATATTTAAAAATAATATACACATTCTTGCCCTCTTCCGTCTATATAAATAAATGTGTCAAATTTGATAGCTATTTATCAAACTGTCGGACTTGTTCAGCGCCAACATACTCGTTAATTTTTATTATTGATAATGATGAAAGGAATAGATAGTTTTATTTCTCTATTCGTATATACAAGCCTCTTAATACATTCATATGCAACTCTAGGAAGTTGTATATGAATTGGAGGTTTTAAAATATTTTTTAGGAACATTTAGAATTACATATTTCTTATGTTCTTTGGTCGTTTTGATAGAATAATTCTATAAAATGATTGATTTATGATATAATTAAATATTTCGTCATATAACTGTTTTTTTTTTACAATCTCTTCATCAAATAGATATATATCTGAATCGACGGATAAGATCAGTTATTTAAGTAAGACATTAATTTTTTAATATGATACCCATGCCATTTTTGTTTCAGTAATCATACGCATTAAATATGCTATGTAATATTGACTTCATAAACCAAGATTGCTATCTATCTTTTTTTGCACTATAATGTTTTGGAGGATTTATGATGTTGTTTCAGCTGTAAACTGTTTTGAAGGCGACAAGGGAGTTCTCGTAACGCTTAAATTCACAGCGACACGCATGATCAAATAAAATTATAAACAGAAATTTGCAATAGGAATCGGCGAAATTCTTCCAATTTGAATTTCAAATAAGATGATGACGGAAAAAAGATGGAAAACGTAGGTATACAACCGCTGATCAAAGATCTGACTTCAGTAAAGGTTCCACGTGACACCTGATCCTAATCTAAATCTTTTCACTGTCAACAGAGAAAAATAAAAAAATATTCATACAAGATTTTATGAAATTCACTATAGCAGGTATATTTTATATCTTATATAAATTTGTTTGGTATAACTTTTCAGAATTTTGAAGTCATTAATTAAAAATATCACTGAAAATGTATTAATTTCCTTTCACTCTTTTTATTATTTTATTTTAGCAAGTGGATTTTCTTTAGGGAAGGGACAAGAAGGAAATCCCCCAATTATATATAAAGTAACAAAAAGATCCCAAACTTCAGTTGGTCACTTTAATATTAAAAAAAAGCTGTTCTCTCTCTCTTTATATATATACTAGCCGCCTTTGGCGACCATCTGGTTCGCCATGAGTAACGCGTTCTAAAATTTTCAATTAAATCACATATTCATTACCAAAATTTAAGAAATAGTTAAAGTTAAAAGATTCAGTTATTAGTAGTTAAAGAGTAGGTAACTTTATTCGGAAAAACCTTTTGAGTTTAATGCTCTAATAATTTATCGATTATGCTTCCAAAATATTAAAAATGTTTTTTTCGGTGATATTGCCAAAATGTTAAATATGTTTTTTAAAGAAAGCGAAAAAGGGAAAAAAATGTTGAATTAATGATACAGATATTGCAAACGATTATAGAAATATGCCATTAAGTCGGAATTCTAATACATATCCTGTCTGAATTCGATCAGGTTTACCATAAATAAAGAAGATTTGTTGAATAAATGATTTAGATATTGCAAACGATTATATAAACCTTTGCCTTGCATTTATTTTTTTAGAAAATATTATATTTTATGTTTCTTTTATTTTATCCAGTCACGTGCTGAAAGTATCATTTCTTTAGACTTGATTTACGATGATAGTTTTTTTTTATTATTTGAACTTCCGTCATTGTTTTCTTTTATTTTATCCAGTCACGTGCTCAAAAAAACATTGTTAAAATATTTCTTTAAAAATTCGTTAAAAATCGAGGCTTAAGTTATACATTAATACTCTGATACCATCAGAAAGGTAATTTCTTTATCTTTAAATTGATGTTAAAATCATGTTTGTGCGATCATATTTTCGGAAGTTATAGCGGAAAAACTTCGAAATTTTGCTTAAATTTTTAATTAATTCAAATTCTAATTAAAAATTCGAAAAAAGGGCTCCGAGGTGCACATTCCGAACCTCCAAGGTATACATATACCAAATTTGGTAGCTTTAGGTCCAACCGTCTGGCCTGTAGAGCGCCAACACACACACACACACATTGAGCTTTATTATAAGTATATATATATATATATATAAATTTTATAGCGCTATTTATCCAATTTGGAAAATACCCCAACATAATATAGAGCATCAGGACTGGATTAGTCTTAATTTCAAAATAATTATTCCCCTTTTACATTGTGCGATGTTATTTTTATCACCTTTCGCTGAAGAAAAAAAATTCTTAGCCATTGCTTGCTTAAAATTTTTAAATGCTAACAGTTTCATAGGATTCTGAGAAAGAAAATTTTTATTGTAAAAAAAAACATTCACTATACAAGTAGACATCAAAACAGCCTGTCGTTAAGCTACCTCCACCAATATCAGGACAGCATATTACTGTCCATAAGTATCCTCAAATGATCAATTGGAAACCATTAACCTACTTCGATTCAAAACTTTCAGATCATCATGCGGTAGAACAATCTTTCGCAACGAGATCTATTCTGATAAATTCATTCTTTAGCTGTGTTGATATGTCGATACCTTAAAAGTTCACTATGTAAAAACGAACTCTTTTCCTGGTTGTAGTAATGAAAATTGTTAATGAATTTCATAGGAGATAATTATAGAAATTATTTCTTTTTACCAAAAAGATAATTAAATTTTTAGTAGTACTTTAATCGGTTAGGTTTTAGATTAATTAGTCAGTTACTTTTCATGTTTTTCTAAAAATTATACTATTTAATGAGCTGATCAATCGTCTTATTATTCTACCTTTTGTGTTTTTACCACAAAGTTTTTCTAGATGAGTCCTAAAATTTTCCTCTAATGTAAAGATTTTCGCTATAGAAAGAAAATCTTTTATTCGACTTAAGTCCGCTTAAAAAAAACATCTTTTATTCATTGTCTTTTTTAAGCATTATTTGAGCAATTTTGTCTTTCTCCTGGATTTATTTTTTCTTATCTGGACAACTGATTTAATTGTTGTAGATTTTTAAATTTGATAGAACAGTTGAATTAGCTAATTCATTTGCTCTCTCATTTCAATAAAACTTTTGATGTTCCCTGATTCCACATTAGTTTTAAATTAATCTCTCCTTCTCTAAATGCCATCTTTTAATTTTTTGATGGAGATGCTTTTCTCATCTATAGATTTGAAACTTTTAAGTGATACAAATTAATAGAGACATTTTTTCTTTTTTCTTTAACTAATTCAAATGCTTTTCTAAATGTTTGAAATTCACCACAAAACCTTCCGCATAATTATTACGAAATGTGTATTGCATTTTTGAACTTCTATTCTACCCTTCAAAAAGATAACCTTGAAATTCATCCTGGAATTATAAATATTAAAAGTATAATAACATGAGCATATAACAAGTGATTCAATATCTGTTCAAACAACTTATTGTATTGATTCTTCAAATTTTTGCAATTTGATATCTATGCAGTAAGCAATTTTTCAAAGCAATTTATTAAAAAAAAAAAATCTATTCATGAATTGTGATTATTTCCATACTTCCTGACTTGAGAAGGTTGCATCTGGAATAACTTATGTAGATTATGTAAATGAAATCGTAAACCAACGTTTCGCTTGATTCTTAATTGCACAATGAAGTCCTAAGATTCGTATATTGAGTAGGGGTTTTCTTCTGATCATCAGGGATATGTGATAATAATTTTAAATTTATAATTTTATTATAATTTTAAAAATCAGATTACACTTTGAAACCGATAAGAATATATTAAATCTTAAAAGTTTTTAATTGAACTTTTCCTTAAAACATAACTTCTTTAAAAAATTTTTACATTTTAGCTGGACCACTCTGTCTATCAATTTCAGGATTTTATTTCAGAAAAGAATCTATTGTGTCCATGGGTCTAGTGTATATTAACCTTCATGTATAATGAATTTATTAAATCTCCTAATCAGATGATTAATTATGCATGGAATATCTATGATTTCATTAAAAGATACTCTATATAATATCATCAAACTGTAAGTTTTAATAGTTAGGTTCGAGGTTTTATAATTGTTTCGATCCATGCATAGGATACAAATAATATATTAAATATTTAGGAACATCCAAGTGATATTTGTCTTTTAAACCATTTGTTATTTTATCTCATTACATAATTCTTTTGTATTAAAATCTCTAATTCTATATACGATGCAGACAAGACATTACACTGAAGTGACAAAAGTCATGGGATGACTGTTAATATCGTGTCTGTCCTCCGTTTGCCCGGCGAAGAGCAACAACTCGACGTGTCATGGAGTCCACAAGTCGTTGGAAGTCCTCTGCAGGAATATTGGGCCATGCTGTCTGTATAGACGTCCATAATTGTGAAAGTGTGGATGGTGCAGGAGTTTGGGCACGAACGGACCTTTCGGTGATGTCCCATAAATGCTCGATGGGATTCATATCGGGTGATCTAGGTGGTCAGATCATGCGCTGGAACTGTCCGGAATGTTCTTCAAACCAATCGCGAACAGTTCTGGCCCGGTGACATGGCGCATTGTCATCCATAAAAATCCCATCGTTGTGTGGGTACGTGAAGTCCATGAATGGCTGCAAGTGATCTGCAAGCTGCTTAACATAACCATTTCCAGTCAATGATCGGTTCAGTTGCACCAGAGGACCGAGTCCATGCCATGTAAAAACAGCCCACACCATTATGCAGCCACCACCAGCTTGAACAGTGCCTTGCTGACAGTTTGGATCCATGGCTTCGTGGGGTCTGCGCCTCACTCGAACTCTACCATCAGCTCGTAACAACTGAAATCATGACTCATCTGACCACGCCACGGTTTTCCACTGGTCTAGGGACCAGTCGATATGCTCACGAGTCCAGGAGAGTCGCTGCAGGCGATGTCGTGTTGTCAGTAAAATCTGCTGTCATAGCCCAAGGAAGACAAATTTCGCCGCACAGTCCTATCGGACACGTCCCTCGTACGTCCCACATTGATTTCTGCAGTTATTTGACGAAGTGTTGCGTGTCTATTAACATTGACCATTCTACACAGATGTCGGCGGTCTCGGTTGTTAAGTGCATTTGGTCGCCCACTGCGCTGTCCATGATGGGATGGGATGCCTGAAATTTCATACTCTCGGCACACTCTTGATACTGTGGATCTCGGAATGTTGAATTCACTAACGATATCCGCAATTGAATGACCCATGCGTCTAGCTCCAACTAACATTCCACCTTCAAAGTCTGTTAATTCTCGTCGTGCCGCCATAAATCACGAAAAACCTGTTCACATGAATAACTTGAACACAAATGAAAGCTCTGGAAAACGAACTGCGCATTTATACTTTTTCGCTGTGATATTACTGCCATCTGTATGTTTGCATATTGCTATCCCATGACTTTTGTCACTTCAGTGTATATGCGGATTGTTTTAATTCGTGAGTTCAGCTCCTTCTTGTTCGTATGGCGTAGAAATCTGGAAGAATTTCCAATGTATAATCTTCTTATAACTTTAAATATAATTTTCATCCCAAAAATTAGACAGACATGTAAAATTGCTAAATAATCTGCAAAAAACTAACGAAAGAAGAAACATTAATTTTAGGCTGCTCTATATAACAAATAATTTCGATAATTTTTTCGTGTTTTATTAAAATAAAACCAATTTTGAAACCACTTTTCTTAACAAATTTCGTAATACTGTACCATGCTCAGATGATGAAAATGGTGCCTGGATTGGTATTACAAAACTTTCAAATGCAAATTTTTTGATACTCTTTTTTTAATCACTTCAATTATCTCTGCCTGACGACTCAACTCGTATTATTTGAACTTGTAAAGTACTGTACTTTGAAAATAAATATATTAACACCGTGCAAAGTAGGTGCATAATGTTTGGTAAGTGAGCACAATACTTACATCTTCAAAAGAAGAACATATCTCTGATTTTTCAAATGTGAATGTAAATAAATGAAATTTTTATTCGCCACAATCGTTTGAAATAATTACGAGAAATTGAAACTGGTGACAATTAATGGATGCTTGATAATATTCAACTGATTACTACGGAAGAAAACACCTGCAAAATCTCAGAGTTAAAATTTTAGTGCTGTTCCAGATAGTTAGAAAAGTCGTGATTTTAGAATTAACTAAAAAACAATGCTTCATTAAGTATCATATACATTTTAAAGAAAATATTATTTTTAAAAAAATACGGGAATCAGTAATACGCTTCAGCTTTGGTTTCTTGAAAAAGATGGGGAAGAATATAGAATTTAGAAAGGTGGGGATGTAGATATTACAGATAAAGAATAAGATAGATGTAGAACGTAGATATGCGAAATTAGAAACAATAATATAGAAAGTGAAACACAAAAGACGACCTGCAGAATTTAACGAGGATGTCCTTCAAAACACAAAGAAAAAAGTTTCCGTCCTGATTATTAAAGAACTAGCAGGGAAACTCGGGTATAGATATTTAACCATTCATTATCAATTGGATATCTGTGCAGTAAGCATAGATATCCAATATATATGCTTACTGCATATATCCATAGATATCCAATATATATGCTTACTGCATATATCCATAGATATCCATATCCATGGGTTGGATATCCATAGATATCCAACTCATACCATCTTAGAAGATAGCAAGTCAGATCAATGTATTTTACATAAGCTTTCCGAATCTTCTTATTTTGTGCAGAGTGCGAATACTTTTAAACTGCAAAAAGTATGAGGATGATTTTTTTTGTTAAATATCGGGAGTCAAAGATTATGTATACAAAGAGAAAGAATCGGCACTACATGTTAAAGATCCTCACCCCTATAAAATCATCTATTTTTGGATATTTGAAAGCTATAGAATGCTGTGGTCATTTATACTCAAACCAAGTAACACCGAAAGATATATCCTAAGCAATTTCAGTAAGAGATTGAAAAACTACTATCTTTAGCTATAAGAAGAAAAATAAATCTTTGCATTAAATCAACATTCAACCACATACAACTAAGAAAGCATCATAAAGGCTTGAAAATGTTGAACAGGAAACAGTACTTTAGTCAACATATTCGCTAGACATGGTTCTATTTCATAAAACTGAGCTCTATAAACAGTCAGATTTGTTACCTTTATTTAAAGTGACGTAAGACTGTTTTTTCGTCACGGATAAGCAATTTTTAAAAGAGAAGACTTGAAAATCTGTCAGAAATTTTGAAGAGTCGTGTAGGTAGCGAAGAGAGTACATTTTAAAGTAAAAAATACTATTTTGATTTTGAAAGATAAAAGTTTGTGACGTGAAACGCTGATTCTTAAAATCTGGTTCCATATTTTAAGATTTTTGTGAATCTTATGAGTTCCCATAAATTTAACCAGTATTTTAAATACCAGATACTCTAAAATAGTTTTTTTCGGTGTCTCATCATATTAAGAGTGTGGATTTAGTCATTTCAGTTGGTTGCTATTGTTAAATTTCGGGTTTTGGACCAGGTTAACCTCAGGCTAGAAGCCAGATTCCTTAAGGGATCAAACGCACGCCAAATCCTTATGATGTGATGTGGAAGAATGGAGCATTATCTTATATATACTCAAATGAATCAAAATGGTCACAAAGAATTTTTAACTTTAATTTATTTTTAAATATTTTTCGAAAATAAAAATAATAAATTTATAAAAAAAGTTTATGCTGTAAGTTAATCGATTTTTAAAAAATCCTGTAACTTTTCTTGTTATTTCATTACGGAATTAATTAGGTACTCCTGTGTATAAGGAAAGTATTGCATAATCGATATGTTAGTATTGCAAATCTTTTCTAATTTCTGCATTGCGTGAATATTTTAGGGCCGTCTCAATTTTTATTCTGTTTGTTGTAAGAAACCGTGTCGCATTAATAATTTTGCATTTTAAAATCTAGTTTAACATTAATTCAATTTGCTATTTGTGATGCAATAATACTATAAGAACAAGACGTTTGTGGAACTAATAGCGATGATCATATTAAACTGATATCAGTAAAACCTTTTATCAGAATCACTCGAGTGAATGTTCTCGCATAAAATAACAGCAATAAATTTCTGAAATTTCAAAATCTATTAAACTAGTTTGAAATCGAAGGGAAATGTGGTGAATTTTATGGGGAATTTAACCAAGCAATAGGGATGTTTTTCTATTTGTCATTAAATTTTTCTTTTAAGTTTTCACTATTTCTTAACCTAAAGTTTATTCAAAATATTTGAGGAAGATTTGTCTCTAAAATGAAAATCTCCAAGAATTCACATAAAAAAGTAGTAACGTTTGCTTACCAAGCAAATGGAAACATGATTCTATTCATTCAAACACAATATAATCATTGACTTCACTGTGTTAAAATTCCTTCTATTTTACTTAGATTTAGAATTTTTATACAGCCTCAATGGCAGAATCTGAGCCTCAGAAGGACCCCGGTTACCTGTTGGTATGGTCTCAGCGTCGGAACCGGAAAGTTGCAGATTTGAGGCCTGATTACGCCGAAGAACCGTCAAGTAAGCCGATATGGTGCACGCTAAATCGTCGGGGACAAACGTTCTCTCGCTGGTTTGGTGTGGAAGTTTAGAGAAGGGTGACAGCTCAGGTGTCATCCTCGTCACCTGAACGTTTTTCAAAATTACTAGGTCGGTCCCAAAATAGCCCTTGTATTGCTTCAAAACGGGACGTTAATACAACTAAATTAAACTAAACTGACCCTCAGGACAACTGATAATCACAATTTCAGTCGATAAATTTAATTTCTCAGAGCAGCATTATGTAAACTGGCCTGGAGTACTTTAAATCTGCTTGCGGCCCCAACATTCCGTGGAATTTTAGAAATTATTGTCAAATATCCTCCTCGTCATATGTCCACGATTTAAAATCACGGTCTGTTTAAAAATAACTCATGCTTGACTTCGTAAAGGTGCTTTGAATTAATCTAATACTATAATACGAGGAATGGTTGCCAAGTCGAAAATCGCCCCAGAATTAATAAACTCCGGTAAACTTGGGGGTCTGGGGTTTTTGGCCACGAGGAATCGATTGGCGCCGGTTTTGAAGCGCTACGGTCGAGCAGTTCGGAGTTACGGATAGGATATTTTCAAACTTTATTAGTTCGCCGTGATGGCTACTTAAATTTTCAAGCGGTAACGTGCTGCCATCTATAGCCAATATGGCGAACTAATAAAGTTTTAAGTTTATGCTGTTATAGGTTTATAATATGTTTCTTATGTATGTATATATGTTTGGTTTTTCTAAATATATTTGTCAAAAATATTGAACTTCAACACACTTCAATCTTTACTTTTACTTTACCTTTGTATAGAATAGTTCCCTTTCCAAACTCTAACTTTGTTTAGAATAGTTTACAATGGTGCACTTTAACCGGTTATCTTTTCACCAATGGTTCCACAAATTTTCTTATGGCATGTATTGTTTTGATAAATCCCAATTGAAAATTTAAATTTTCGAGTTAGCTTCGATACCTGTTTTCTCCGAGCGGAGCTCGGTCACCCGCTGGTTATTTTAAACTCAGAATCTCAAAATAGTTCTAGTTGTTTTTCCCTCTGTTACAAAAAATAAAAAAAGAAAGAAACATCTCTAGTTCCATTTATGTTCTCAGAAATTATATATACAATTTCTTCAACTGTCTGGAAACCTCAAGCAATAAGTAATTTTGGTATACATCTAAAATACCTAAAAGCCAGCAAATTTATTTTTGATAAAACTGGTTTTAACGAGCATAAATATAATTCATTTAATAAATATTGATTAATCTAGGTACTTATAATAACTTTAATTTTACATGCTATCTATAAAAAATATTATTTGTTGTTAAAGGAAAACTTTGATTTTCCATCTCTACTTTTTATAAGACGGAATCTAAATTTAAAGGCAGTTTCCTACACTGTTTAGCTTTTCTGAAAATAATGTCTTCGGTTTACACTCTTCAAATTTGTATAAATTAATGTGGGATATAGGAACCATTATGAACAAAAGCACCAGAATTTTCTGTGAGTTTGATGTAATCAACAGTCGAATCCACGATTTGTTAGCAATGGAGAACGTGTTCCTTCAAGCCAGAAAAACTTGATTTTAATTTTAATGCTTTGTTATAATTAATTTTTTTCAAAGCCCTATCAAAATAATTGATAATAAAACAGTGGAAATATTTCTTGACTTGAATTCTTTTTCCACTGACAAATTGTGATATTTTTCGATTATATTTTCATTCAAACAGGTATTAAAAAGTTGTGCTTAAAACTCAAATTCAATGTTATATGTATTTTCTCATTAGTTCCCTTTGGCAAACAGAAGAAAATAAGTCACTGTTTGACGGAAATTATAAGATTTTCAATGCTGAACTGTGGAATTTCACGTTACCTAAAGAATGCAAACAGGAAGTAAATAGGCCGTTTGATGAATTGTATAGAAACAATGCATTAGTCTCTCAAAATGTAATTTATCATGTGCAATGTATCAATTTGCTTTGAAATGGACAAAGTAGAAATCTAGTTAAATATTATTTAAATCAAGATTTTGTATATATATATAATATTTCCTTAGATTCTTATGTTTGTTAAGGTATGGGAATTAAGAAAGTCGATGGACTCTGAATTGCACATTTTATGTGCTTGAACTCCAATTTTTTGTTAATTAACCAATTTTTTTAAAACATTTAATCGCTTTTGTCAAGCTATTAGTCTTATGTAAATATCGCATTTGTTTAATTTCAATTATATTTCTTAGGTGAAACTTGTTAGTGGTTTCCTCAACAAAGTATTCTTAAGTAACAAATTGTGCAGACTGGGTATTGAAATCTATTCTTTCATTGTGTTCATAATCTTCCTAAAAGTAGAGCTACGTAGCATCAGAGCGTTATTAAACGTGCGTGTAACCCATTGCAAACAGTATTTACGAACATATAATGCTTTCCGTTTCCTGATGTAAATTGCCCCCAAATTGGCAGAAACTTCTTTTCTTAGTTCTCATTGATGGATGAAAATTGAATGAAAAATGAATTTGAAATGAATTGAATGAAAAATGAATGAAATACATTGCAGAAATAAATGTTTAAATTAAACCAAAAATATTTTTAAAAAATAGCAAACTCTTGGAAGAAATTATTTGACAATGGAACTAATATCATAAAAAAAAACCCATTTTTAAAAATTTTTAAATGCTATAAAATTTAGTTTTGTGGAATATTTTCTGGAGTTATTGCAAAAAAATCCGATGAGGCATCATTTACTTTATAGCTAAGAATTTGAATAAATTTTACAAACAAGCATATTTTAATTTATTAGTAGAAATAATGTAGAAAATTCATAAAACGTTTTTTTTGTACGAACTTTAAATAAGGCAAGGCTCCAAATTAAATTTTATTTTGAAATTTATTTTTTGTAGATGATTGTAATGAAATGTCCAACAAAGTATTCATACTCAAAAGGTGTCAGGAAATTTACAGAACATATGGAATGTCAAAGCCATATATTTGAACTTGGTTAAATCGCATCTTATCATCACGCCAGATATAAATTCATCCTTAGAAAGAATTTAATTCTTTCTTATCTTAATATTTTATGATGTTTGTCTATTATTTTAAATTCATTTTATCTAAGATTAAAGAATAAACACACTTCTTAGATTAAGAAATCTGAAAAATATCATATATTTATTTTATAGTTTTCCTACACATATCTCTCCTTAAATTGCTTTTTTTTCTTTGTTGAATCATTATTGTCTTCCTTTACGACATGTAAAGAGTTTTTTTTTGTTTAGAAGAGGAAAAAAACAATGAAGTAATCTTTTTTTGGTAAATTTTTTTGGTCATTTTCAACAAAACATTCTAAAAAATTGTAGAATTTAATATCCTTTAGAAGAGATAATTTTTATGGAATTTACTACATTAAATTGATAACGCTTCTTCATATTTTGATCATAGAAATCCTTTAGATCCTTCGCGTATTTTAAAAACAAAATAGTGTAGTATCATATATTGTTCCTGCCATTGAAACTTGTAACAAATATTAGATTAGGAACTAAAAATGGATAGGACATTTTTATTTTATCATTACGTGTCATAAAAATAAGATAACTTCCGAAATAAAAAATAATGTGTGCGACTTACTTGTTCCCAGTTACGATAAGCGCTTCAAATATAAAATTTCCTTTAGAATTTTTTTGCAATAGTATCGGTTGGATGTTTGATATGAAATAGATTTCGTAGCTTCAAGTTTTATTATTAGTTACTAGTCAAGTTATATTAATAAGAAATTCTATGAAATACTAAAGGAATTTTTATTAATTTGATTACACATTTTTGTAAATAACAGAAAAGGGTTATTTTACGTACTTCTATTTACCGTGGGTTTAGCTCATGTTTGTAAATTTCATTTCTAAGTATTTTTAACAGATTTTTGTATTTAACTTTCTGTTGTTTTAAATTTACAAAATTTTGAAAAGTTTTAAGTTTTTGATAATATTTTAACATTTTCAAGACTTAATAATCATATAATAGATACAATTTTATTTCCTGTAAGAGGAGCTATATGATCCCGAATTTAAATATATCTATATATATTGCAATTTTTCATATTATTTACAGTCATTTTTCATATTATTTTTTCATTTATTTACAGTCAATAAAAATATATGAATAAATAAAAAGAAAAAAATTATAAAAATTAAAAAGCCCGTAAGAACATGCTTCTGTTTTTATATTTTTATTTGCTATTTATGGTTTCTCTTATTATTTTCCATTAAAAAATAGAAAATATGTTTAATAAAAAAATAAAGAGGTCATTATAAAAACTGGAAAATTTTGGAAGATTGTAAAGAACTCTATAAAATTCCATTCTGTAAAAGCTGAATTCTGTAAAACATAATAAATATGACAAATAAAAAAATTTGTCAACATTCATTAAAAATTAAATGTGCATGATGACATTCTGATGCCTTATGCTTTTACGATTTTATTTTGACCCTTACATTTTTAATTTCAATCTGTTTTCTACTTTTTAGTATATAATATAATATTATAACTTCTTCACTACCATAATATCTGATTAATAGTTTTAATGATGACGTATATTTCAAAAGTTTTCTAATCTACCAATGAAGTGGCCTAAAATATATTTTATACCGACCATTAAATTAAACTAGTGACTCCTTTCGTATCATATAAAAAATGGCTGAATATTTATGCTTCTTAATTAACATTCAGATTTTCTAAGCACGTACTTTTGTGCAACCTTTTTTTGGCGTCACAAGTCATGAATATTGTGATAATATATTTCATAATAGCGAAAATCCTTTCAGTTTCACAGAAATATTTTTTACATTTATAGAATATAAAACATGCTCACTATCAAAAGTATTAGTTAAATCTTGCACAGTTTCACTTCAAAATTAAATTGATCAAAAGCGACTAGACACTTAGTGGATTTCATTCACCAGACAAACAAACGATTTCAAGGTCACTTGGCAGTATTAAAATTCAGAAAAGGAACAAAATGAGCTAATTATTCACACGTGATTCTAAAACATGTGACAAACCCAATCATGATATTTCTTCGAAATTTTCAGCACATATTTATTTTTACTTCATATAAATCCTCATTGTTTTTTTAATCATTAAAATGTGTGATTCAGTCTGAAACTCTGCTGTAATTTCTGGTTTATAAAGAAGCATCAGAGAAGGATTAACATAATCTAGGAAAATAAATTGTTTTTAAAAACATAATTTTGCTATTCTATTAAAATGTAGAACTTTTGTTTTTAAATTTATAATGCATTATTAAAAATACTATCGAATATTAAATTTTTTTTCTCAAACCCCTACCAATGGCGATATTGGTATGCAATCAAGATTTTATTAATATCTGAATTCGATTAAACTTGATAAATAGATTATTTGAATAAAAAATATTAAAATAATATACAGAAAACACATTAGTTTACAAAATTTCAAAACTTATAAAGTATCAGAGAATGAGTGGAAATCGATTGCATCATTCAGTTTTTAAATTTGCTATTGAATCAAGATTAGATTGAATTTTTAGTACAGTTCGCTAATATAAATATTATGTAATGCTGAAATTGCATGAACGAAATTTTCTCACAAACTAAATAGAAGGTGGAGCCACTTGCATGGAATCAGAATATAATTAATTGATTAAATACTAATTAAATTCCAGTAAAAGGTAAAATAGTGTGTTTTCATCAAACATTCAGAATCGAGCACAAATTCAAAACTGCAGCTTTTAATTTCATTTTTTTAAAGACTTTTTAATAAATTTTGCCGTTTTATTAAGTACGTTATTTCATTTATTTAATATCTTGCTTACCTCCTGATTTTACCTCCTTAACCAGAGAGCTATGTACTTTTAAATTAGATTCTATTTTTTCACCTGTTGTAGAGAATGAAAAATCTGAAATACGATTAAGTATGCATAATATTAACTGCATTTTGCACAGTAACATATATTTGCATTTTATTTTACTTATTATTGCATATGTTTGACTTGAAAAAGTAAAAATAGTGTTAATAAATTTTAATAAAACGGTAAGTGTTTTGTGTTTAATCCAAAATGTGAAATATAAAATTAATTTTAAATTGTGTATTTATAGCTCATTTTTGTAAATTTGCTTACTTTATTTTTAAAGACTGATAAATAATTCAGTGCAGAGTTACAAACTTCGAGGATTTTAATAATTCTTTTGCGCTTTTAGTTATCTTAAAACGAGATAAAGAAAATTCAAATTGATGCTGAAAGATGCTACACCTTCAAGCATCTGCAAATTTCAGTTTATCAAACTTTTCTCGGTAAATAAAACACATTTGCGGAACTAAGCGCCTAGTGATAGAAAACAGACAAAAACCGGGACACCATTCCATGAAATACGCCCGACTGTACTGAAGACAGAATGTATGTCTTAAGACCCTGTTTGAATGCTAATTTAATAGTGATTTATCAAGCTTTCAGATTCCTTTTTATAGTGAAAAGTAGCCGAGGACAATGCTGTGTCTTGAATTATGATCAATGGCCCTCAATTTGTTAGGTGGAAATAGCAATTTTCATTTTCAGAGCTAAAATTTTCGAGCCTTTGGAATCTATCTTTGTTCCCAATAGTTGTAATTGTATAAACAAAATTCCGAAGCTGATATAAACGAGTTTTTGATTATTTTTAACACAAAAAGAGGACTTTTCTACTGTCTTTCATACTGCGTGGAACGTTATTTTCTTTCGTGATGAGTCCTTGAAATCTATAAAAGTGAAAACTAATGTCAGATTATTTCATAATTTTCTTCTTCCTAATATTATGAGCGTTTGAAGTTGCTTCTGAATGTTGACCAACAACAAATGTGGGTCAATGAAGGTTGTCAAATATATTCTTCCATAAGGAAGAATGTATTTTTTAAATAAAATTTAAAATGAATCTTACATTTATAACACAATGACATCTATTATCTACAAAGACAGAAGCAACAAATCTATTAGATGTGTAAAATATTTTTTACATATATTGCAGTATTGTAATATTCCAGAGCAATCTCAATTTAGACGACTAACTATCAGTTTAAAATGAAATTTTAGGATATAATCCTCGCACGAGAATTTTTGGGCTTTTTTAAAATATATTCAGCTCATTTATTTCGTAGACATTTGACAGTTATGATGAATATCTTATGCATTTTTTCTTTCTCGTTTTTGGCAATGTATTCAAATTTGTTGTGATTCGTCTATCCCATTCGAAAAAGGAAGCAAACCTAATTAAGTTAAACTATATAAAGTCAACATTAATTGTCTTATTAATAAAAGTTCACCTCAGACATTATATCCTTTGTCTGTTATACTTTTATAAAAATTTTCTGACATATGTGAAGAGAGAGCAATCCAACACATTGGGTATCGGAGAAGTGAAACTTTATTCCATAAATATTTTACAAAACACGGAGCACAGACAACAAAATTATGTCCCACATATAACACTGATATAAATTAACAATACAAGAAGGCAGTAAACCAAAGGTAGAAAATCAGAAAATAGAATAGTAATAGCATCCAGCCTGCATAGCTAGAGAACTCGCTCTGCTATGCACACGGTTTCTGTATATACTCTTGACGTTGCATGGAATGAAGAAGCTTCAAATATCGGTTATTTCTAGAGGTAAGCCAATTTTTTCCATTCTTCCAGAATGTAGATTTTTTCCCCCTCCACATTCATCATCAAATAACCAAGTTTGTTGTCGAATTTGAGGTTTAGTGACTCATACATTTAGTATACAGAAAAAAAATCTGCAAATATATTTTTTAATTTGAAGACTAACGTGAATGAAACGATATTATATAATCATAAGAATATGTTAAAGAAAAATACGTAAATATTGAAACTGATTCCTCGTTCATTTCGAAGTGTATCTATATTCAATTAATTATATGTATAAACGAATTTGCACGAATAACAAATCTTGAAGTCTTTTATTTTCATAAAAATATTCACATTTGCAATACATGTAATTAATTATATAAAAAAACTAATATACTATAATTTTAAAATAAACTAAAAAGCATAAAATAATTTCTTTTAAACCTCTATCAAAAATTGGGTCTAGGAGAATTTTTTAAAATTTCTAATCCGTTTTAAAAGATTAGCGTATTAACTTTTTATTAAAAATTTTCTACTTTTTACTTTTGTTTGCATAAAATTTTGCAATCGATTTTAACAAACTTACCAGTAAGCTACATATGATGACATCAATTTTTTTTTTTTTTGTATTTTTTTACTGAAAAGAAAATATTGCATATTCATCCAGTTCTGAATAGAGTTTAAAGTCGTTACTTCATCAGGAAGTTAACTGTTCTTAGATTAATTTCAATTCGATTGCAAAATATGTACCGAACAGATAAATAAACAGACAGATAGACATGACGTTGAGTTAATAAAAATGTGTTGAAGAAATGAAATGTAATTGTACATTTAACACAACTATCTTGCAGGTGAAAACATTTTATGAAATTGATGATTTTTCAAGATTTTTTAAAAATTTTGTATATGTATAATGATCACAAACAAATTTTAAAAGGTACAGATATATGAATATAGATATGTATGAATACTTACTTTAACTAAAATGCGGTTGAATAAAAGTTTTCTTTCAAAATGCATTGTAAATTCTGCGCTATAAAATCATTAAATTTCTATTATGATATCTTAGTATTGTTAAGATGTAGTTTTATTTATTTCCAGTGTCTGCACGTCCCTTTTACCGATTTTGATAGAGCATTTATATAAATAGAAAATCTCATAGAAAATAAGATATCTTTCTTTTATAGTTTTCAGAAGACTAAATGAATAGTGATATAATAAAAATGCAAATCGCAGGAAATATGTAATTACTTACCATTAAATATATTTTGAAAGAAACAATTTTAACTGTTAAACGTTAAAGATGTGAGTAAAATAAATGGGAAAAGTAAGAAAATATGATAAAGATTTTACCTGAATATGTATACAAAAATAGAGCTAATAAACTAAAGAAAGAGGAAGGTCTCTTAACCAATAACTTCAGTTACATTTTTGAAAGTATAAATTTAAGGCTTATAGCTTTTTATTTTTAGCATGTTATTCATCTATCGCAAAAGCATGTATCTTGCTAAGATTCTCAAATGTACATTTCGGGAAAACGAGAAAAGAGAAATATATATGTAATTGACTTTGATGAAAATGTTATTCAAAACATTTTGAGCAAGATCTTTTGAAAAAATTATATTCCCGATTTCCAAAAGAAAAAAAAAGGAAAAATACAAAGCTGCCCGATCTTTAAAAACAGGTCTCTTATCCCTTTTTTATTAGCAAGATAGCTTTTTAAAGGCTGACATACTGTTTGTTCATTCTAATATGCATGGTTGCAAAAAAAATCATGCAAAATGCATTACAAAGCAAGAGCTAGTAGATCTAGAGCTATCAAATTTGTTACATAATTGTTTCTTGGATAGAATGTGCTCACTAAAAGGCATGTTTCCAAAATTTTATCAAGTTTGATTACTATTTTCTTCTTACCCTACTTCAATAAGTTTTACATAAAAATAATTTTATCCGCCACTTTAATATTTAAAAATTAATTGCAAATTAATTGTGATA
>JAPMOQ010044575.1:151996-174470 GCA_026543055.1 Argiope trifasciata
CAACACCTGGATGAAAGTCACTATTTAGTTTGTGATGATGTGGAATATTCAGTTTTTTTTTGGAGATAGTTGGGATAAGTGTCATGTAGGAATTCGAGTTACTTTAGTACGGTTTTTAGATTAAATGATTAACTGTGTTATTTTGAATATTGCTTATCTTTTTTAACTATAGAAGAATAAGATAAAAAGATTTTAAAAACTGAAATATTGTTTATTGTTTCAAAAGTAACTTTTACTGTTACTTTCTCGTTTAAAAAGTATACAAAAAGAAAATACATTGATTGTCAAAAAAAAAAAAAAAAAAAAAAATCGAAGTCGAGAGTTTGAATACTCTCTACGTTTGAGACTTCCCTGAGTTAGAAAATCATATGTTTGGAATTATATATCTGTGGAAACAATATCTCAAGAATGCATTAAATTCAGGAAAGAAATTTAATTTGTTAAGACAAAATTTGTAAATTTATGTCAAATTTTTATCATTTTGAGTTTTTTGAGGCAAGAGTCATTTTTGCATGTACTGCACCGCTCATATGGTTAAAAGCTAATAACATAAAATGCTAAAAAATCAACAATAGTTGCTAAAAATACCCACGGAAGCAAGTACTTAATAGTGATAATTTATCAAAAATGTATTAAATGGAAACGGGTAAAATGTAAAAAAAAAAAGTATCAAAAAGGAAGAAAGCGAAAACACGAACTGCTTTTGAAAAATTAAAAATATTTGGATGGTATGTTTCAATCAAGTTCCACAAAATTACTGATGAGGAATTAAAAAAGTTATGACGATGAGAATTAAAAGTAGAATGTTTGATCAAAATGTGGTGAATGGTAAAATTAGTATGGCAAGTGGAATGCACTTACACATTCTATCTAGAAAGAGATGCTTATGCCTAAAGTAAATATGCCGTATACGGGAGCGTGACAATTTGAGTTCGAACTGTTGCATAGGAAGGACGAGCTACCAACTAATGGAAGGTTTCACTGAATATATTGTGGATATGCAGTTCCAATTTTTCCTGCCTAAAATGTGGATATTTGTTAAAATCTCGAGTTCGAATTTTTTGACAATTACAATACTTTCTCTATACTTTATCTAATATAATGAGAAAGTAAAAATAAGTTATAATTTTAAGAACCTCCTCATAATAAAAATAGTTAAAAACTAAACTCATATGTTGCCAGAAAAAAATTCTGCAATAATTACAAATAAATATAAACAAATAATTTAACATTCAAAAGTTTCTGTGTTTGTCCTTAAATACTGGTTTTAAATTGTGTTATTGTGTTTGTTAGCTTATTGTGTTTGTTATTCAATTATATTTCTTATTATGTTTTATACTCTTACAATTTCCATTTGTGAGGCCTTGGGGCAAAAACGTTTGAATAAGTCCATGTGCATTAACTTATGCACCTTTAACCGTAACCATGCATCTCTGTTTTATTTTGCCAGTCTGAAAGGTTAAAACATTAATGAAAATAAAAAACACGTTGGAACTTTAAAAGTCCTTGAATTCACTTTCATCAGATGCGAAAATAGCAAACTCGAATGCTCTGTCTCTTCCTTGAAACGAAAAATTTTCATGACCGACGAGGTGGATGGCCGATGAGAACGGATAGTTTTCGAATACATTTTCCTCTTCCTCGGAAACAGGAAATGCACTTGTTTGCACCATAATAGTGAAAGAAAAAAAAAATCAGAAAGTTATTAACCGACAATTGTTTTTGAGATTTAACTTGATGTTAGATTATTCGACTGAGATTTCTTGCTGATAAGTCAAAAATAGTAAAGATGAAAGATTTGTTGTCTAAGTTGTTTAAAGGAAGCCTTTTTTTTAAAAACAAGCTTAAATTCCTTATCGATTTTTCAAGGGAATGTACATTACCTTAAAAAAAGAGAGATTTTAACTTTTGCATCAATTAGTTATAATCAAAAGTTTGTTTTTAGAGCATTCTTAATAGTTTTCCATGTTAATAGTGGAATTATTAAAAATAAATGTCCACATTACTTATATAAATAAAATATGTAGGTTTTTGTCAATAATTACGTAAGAAGGTGAAAACATTTTTAAAATAGGATAAAATGCTACTTTAAATAATAATGGTGGAAAAGAAGCAGAAAAAAGATTAATTCAAAAGTACTAAATATATTTTTTTCTTATTCTTTTTTTTTTTTTTTTTTTTTTTTGTCAATTTAATCTCATTTACATGTGGGTAAGTTACATTACATACAAGTACACATTTTTTTTCACCGTTTGTCATCTTTTAAAATTATTGCGTTCGTTCATTTCTATTTACAATATTCATATTTTATTATTCAAAGAATGATTGTAAAGTATTTTATGTATCAAATGACAAACAATACAAATGTAATTACATTTGTTTTGTTAAATAAAACATTCGGAAATTTTATATTTTCCCGTTATTTAATGAGCTGTCAAACAATTGATATATAACATAGAAAAAAATTATAAAATATATTTCTTGGGGAGAGAGGCTTGACATTTTGTTTCATTACAACGTTTTACTCTTTCTTTGTGAAATTTTTCTCACAATATACCGTAATCTCTATGAAACAAATGCATGATATGAATGATGACTAAGAAATAAATGCATGATATTTTTCAATTTCTACTGTTAGTTCCCTATATATATTTATTTATACGTCTTGTTCAAATTTTCAATCATTAATAAAATTCTTTTCATTCATCCACTCAAGTTCAAATCCATTTTTTTAAACTTGTAGTAGAAGACACTTGATGCCAATACAGTTTTTTTTAGTTTTAGGGTTTTCAATGAAAATTAAAATCAACAGGCAGTAGCTCAATCGGTAAAATGCAAAGATTTCAGTACTTTTCACGTGAAAGTTAAGAATGCGAGTTCAATTCTGATGAAAATCAGTTTTTGCATACTTAATAATTTTGATAATTATTTAATAAAAACTAATTAAAATACAATGGCAGTACATGTACTAAAATTTGAACGATACAGAGGAGATTAGCATGGCGCCTGCACAAGGATGACACTCAAAATCATGAAGCGTTCTACATTAAAAAAAATAATATAACTCTTAGAGGGCTTGTAAAGTGCCATAAGTCACTACACACAATTTTTCTTTGATGACCAAAATAGTAATTGAATTTAAATTTGTTTTATATTACTTTTTAAAACATCATAAAGAAAAAAAAATGATGGAATAACTTTGTATAGTTACTTGTCATATCATATATAATATTTACTTTGTACAATTTGCTTATGTTATCAGTAAACAATTCGTAGGCTTCTAACTGAGGATTAGTTACTATAACCTTCAACTATTCTATATTTCGCGATTGTATAAAAATAAACCAAGATAAGATAAGAATACATCGATAAAAGCCAAAAATCAAATGACCATTGAGAAGCATTATTTGATTTTAAAATAATCATAAATGCGCTAAATTATTCGATAAATTATTTTTCCCTCTAGCTTATTGTGTTTGTTATTCAATTATATGTCTTATTATATTTTTAAATATTTTTATAATGTTTCTTTCTGTTGAGTTGAAACCTTAAGATCAGCTTCAAAATTTAAAATTCAAAGCTAATTGTTTTATACTGATCCCAAATTTGTGTTTTTACCATATCTAATTTATGTACGATATGATATGGTGTATAATATATAAAATCGCATATATAAAACGATTAAGCATAACTTGAATTTAATTTCAATTTTTATTTTGATGAATGCCGATAATTATTTTAAATTGCATTATATAATTATCATATTAATTATTTTAAAATTACTTGGACTTACCACTGAGATTTGGAGAAAACTCGGAGACTGTAATATAATTTCAAATTTTAGAAAATAAAAAGGTGTGATAAAGAAAGAGCAGTAATATTATATTTACTGACTTTTTATAAAATAATGATTGAAATTGTATTTTGTTATTGATATTCCAGAACAAAAAGTTAAATACATCTGCATTACTCAAAAAAAATTGTGTAATTGATTATATATCAGACCAGAGAATCATCTAAAAAATTGGTACATTGGTTTTTACAACGAATTTAAGACTCAAATTCCTCATTCCTGCAAAATGAGATAAATTTAAATTATGTTCCCTTATTAAATATAGCCATCAAAGTGTTAGAAAACAGTTTGAAAATTACTTCAATTTTCTCAATTATAAGATCTATTCAATAAATTGTATCACGCTTGAGAAATTACTAAATGTGGAATATGCATGAAATTAAAATTGCAAATATTAAAACAGAGTAACACAATATTTTAGATTAATATCTATAGATGATTATGTTATATTTATCCAGAAATATGAGAAATTAAAATAATTTCATATTCTTAAAATAGATTTCTAATACTTTTTTGTATTTTTATTATGTTAAAATTTGATAACATTATAATCATAATCATTAATTACGATTGATTATTAAGTAACTTCGTAGCCTATAAATGATTTATCACTTCGTATTTATTTAGAATTTCAGCAACGAGTTATTAATTTTCAATCTATGTGATATAAATTCGTTTTTGCTAACAAATTATTTAGATTTTAGAAAAATGCTTTTGCTTAGTCTCAAGAAAAAAATTGATTTGCTCGATCATTGAATTCAAGAAAAAAGGGAACTTTTTTATAATTTATATAAAATCTTATAGCATTACATAGCTTTTTTATCGACATAAGTACTAATGAACTAAATATAAAAAAGATGATCGACTTGAATAGATTACTTTGTTATTACTAAGAAAGAAAGCATTTCGATTAACAACAACGTCTCAGATACGTTACTTCGTAAAATGCATTCTTTCATTCTAGGTGAGCATTGTAAAGAGTAAACTGTTTTGTCCCCTTTGAAATTTTGTAGTAGTTTAATAAAAAAAAAAGTGATTGTAGTATATAGTTTTTCTTATACCTTCCTCAAGAGGTACATGTTTGTCATTTTTGGAAATAACCACAAGAAGTATATCATAATGCATGATATTCCACGAAGTAAGTAAAAAGTTATGTGCCCCGTCCTGACGATTTTACTTGTATTCTTTCTCTAAAATTAAGGAGTCATACTTTTGGAAAATGTATGATACCTATTATATATCTTTATTTTCAATATATTAAAACTGGTTTGCTATTGTTACTATTAATGACAAGATGTCAAATGTAAGTATTCACTAAAATATTAAGAGTTATATAGGTAAGTATATATGCTATTTTAAAGCAACTTTGGAAGTTAATGTTAGATTTTAATGATCTGAAATTTTCGTATATACATTGAATATAATGTTTTTAAAAATGATATCATGATTTTTCCTCTATAAAATTTAAATCGCCATTTAAGAGTAATACTGAAAATATTTATGAAAGTCTTTTGCAGATTAAATTAAATTCGATAGAGATAATGTGAATTAAAGCGGAAATATTTTACTGAAATAATTGCCGGATAGCGGCGTCTTCTCCATGATCTGGGCGTCCGGGTTTGGGCATGGTTGTTATTCTGTGTTCTATCTGTGAGTAATGTGAATGTGCTCCCCCCCTGTAAAAAAGGGGTTGAGCAAGCGAATGTGAGGCATGAAGTAGCTAAGTCGTATTCTTGACCCTAGTTGGCACTACTGAAAAAACAAGGGACGCTAATTTAGGCTTAAATCGCTGACAACTTTCTGTCAGTGGGCTTGTAAAGTGCCATAAATAACAAAAAAAACAAAACTGAAATAATATAACGGGGGGGAGGGGTCGATCTATTTTTCTCATCATGGCAGATAAAGTAGATATTTTTACTGTCAAATTTTATTTCAGTGCTTTCTTCTTATATGAAATTTATTTCTTTAAATTAAATTTTGCTTCAAATAATGTATAGATACTATATTTTGCTCAATTTTGCTAAAGCTTTTGCTTTTGAACATTTTTAAAAGAATGTCCAGAAACGACATTAAATTTCTACCGACATTTTTGCTAGTTTGTATAATTATATTGAGTATTTTGTATGATTCCGGTTCTTCACAAGTGTCCTAAATACTTAAATTATTTCTTTTCTATATTCGCGTCTTCAACGTTCTGCTTAGTATTTTTATGTAATATTTTTGATTCATTTATTAATGGAGCCTTCTAAATATATTTAACGAAGGGCATTTTTTGAATAGATTTAATTAATGTTAAATCCTTAAACAAAACATTTTACATTTTTTTAAAGAATTTGAATAGGTTTTCTATGCATATAGTTATTTAATTTTCCATTATAAAGCATTAATTTGTTGCATTATACGACTGACATTAAGCCTTAAAATTGGTCTATTTTGGAAAAGTTCATATTCATATAATGGTAAATGCATCTTAACTTGCAAAATACTTTTCAGATTAACGCCACATGAGCATCATCGCTGCAAAATATTTCTGTTTCCAAATTTAATTCGATTCCATTTAGTTTAGGAGAGCATTTTCGAAAGGTGCGGATACTCGCTGGGGGTATATCAGCAAGATGAAAAGGGTATTATAATCGGAGGACAATTTCAATTACAACAAAATCATTTACGTTGTTGTAGAAACTATGATTTATTTTTGGAGTTTTCATAAACCTATACGCTATTATTTACTTCTTTACCGAAACATAAAAATAATAGATTTGGCCGTATTAGGATTACGAGTAGGAAATAAAAGCTTAAGATCAGTTCTTGATTATAAAATGGAAATTTTATATGTTAAAGTGACGACAATATATGTTGAACATTATATTAAAAATTGAATAAATGTTTAATGTAGGATGTAAAATGTTTACCAATTATTTCCGACAATTCCCGGCGGCTTATTGTTCTGTATGGTTTATTGAAAAACGAATGATTTAAAAGAAATGCCTTTTGATACATTATATACAAGCTATCTGCCCTACAGGAGATAGTAAGCTCCCTTTATTGATCATATTTTTTATCGAGTGGGTTAATAGCAGTTAATGATCTATTTCATCATTATAGTCTTGATCTGATGGTTGGAATTCGTGGTCTTGGGAAAAGTTCCTATTATTAACGGTCATTTTTGTCACCGTATGAATATGGAAATATTTAGCTCATTTATCAAAGTTGAACACAAAATGTAACAATATTAATTTGTAATTTATTTACAATATTTTTTTAATTGGCTGAACCATGACATTCCCATTATGAAATGGTACGGAGGACATTTTGTTCATTTTGAGCCCTAATAAAATTATGTGCGTCTACCAGAGACAGCATTCCCTCTTTAAATTTAGGGCCGCGGTAGCCTGGTGGTAAGGTCTCGGCTTCGGAACCGAAGGGTTGCAGGTTCGAGACTCGATTCCACCGAAGAACCGTCGTGTAAGGGGGTCTCTTGCACGTTAAATCTGTCAGGCCAAATGTCCTCCCGCTGGTGTGGTGTGGCGTGGAGAGAGGGGTGCCAGCTCAGGTGTCGTCCTCGTCATCTGACCATGGTTGAAAATTACGAGGTCCATCCCAAAATAGCCCTAGAGTTGTTTCAAAACGGGACGTTAATATAACCAAACCAAACCCTCTTTAAATTTGCACACTACATTAATGATAGGACATTTAACTCTGCAGATTTAATAAGAGCTAGATCCGCTTATACTGCGATTTTTTATGGAGGATTTAGAACCCGAAATCTCCAGTTCAAAACCCTAGATGTTACCAGCAGATCACCATAGCCGTCGGTGGATTCACTTTGATTTGTAAAATAGCCTTCATATAGCTCCAAAATGAGATGTAATATCACGAAATTTGACCCATCGACCCTTGCACTCTGATTCTACCAATTATATTACATGTAAAAACTTAATTAGATTGACATCCACTTAGTTACATTAGGGCAATTTCAAATGATATAGAATCCTTTAATTCTATCGCGGTCTGTCAATAAAGGATTAAAGCGTCCACTCCATACCAAGGGGATGATGTTTTACCTTTGGAATTCAACATATAACAAGACCATGTACTCACCAGATTTTAAATGTTATCAAGTGTGATATCCAAAAACCTAACAATCCAGATACCAAGAATCTATGTCATAGCTATCCTTTCAATGGTACTATTTAAAAAGAATACAAATAAGATAATTTTATATATTCTTCGGTAAACCAAAGGAAGTGCTGATTTTAATAACACTATCAGGCACAATTTTCCCCCTATTTACTCAATAAGGAATGCCTGTATCTATCTTTACATTAATCTTATAATCTGCTTAAACTTTTCATTTCAATGACAGTTTATTTACAATATTTCTCGAAATCCATTTGGGATTGTAGATATTCGTAGGAAATAATAGATTGCGTTAGAGTCACGTTCCTTCTTTTATCGGAGACAGTGTTAAGAGATGACAGAATAATTCAATCTGATAAGATTGTTTTGCCTTTATTAAGAGGGAATATATTTGATAAGTGGATGTATTTCAGATTTTAAAAAAATGTTTCGCAAATTATATGCTTCAATAATTTGACGATTCTTGTTGAGACTTGATAATAATTAATCTCTAAATGAATAAAATTAGTAATTAAAACAATTAAAAATATTATTTTAATATAACATATAATTTTTGAAATATCATTACATTATACGAGAAAAATTATTTGGAAAAAAAATCTGATATCATGGCTTTTACTGATTTATAGCTTTTTAAATTTTAAAGTATTAAAAATGATTTTTTTAAAGTTTATATTAAAAAATTATAAAGGAAATATGTTAAAAATATTTATCAATTTTTAATTGAAATTTCGGAAAGAAAAATCTTGAGAGTATCTTCAATTGGATTCTAAATAATTATATTTGGTAATTCCAAATTCAGTTTTTTGTTCTGTATGGCGTTAGGAAACAATACAACTTTTTCGAATGATTTTTTTTATTATGCATGTAGCATGATGTAATTTACAGGTAATATGCCAACCTGTATCGGTTTAAAATTTAATATGTGTCATATGTGTTTTGAGTTCAGGTTTATGCAATTATGTTGCACTCAGTGTCGTACAAGCAACAGAGATGTTTTTTCAAAAATTTGAAAGATGTGTATCGATCTCTTTTGCCGAAATCAATTCAATTTATTATTATTATTGAAATAGTTTATTATTTGAAAACAGTGTCACGCATTTTAAAAAGCAAAATTCAAACAGTTCCTTTCATATACTAAATGTATTAACTAGACTATTTAAATAAAATATAGATATATACTGGATAAATCAAAAACACTTTTTTTGTCAACTTCACATTCAAAATTTTATTTTTATTTGAAGTTAGAATTTAAAACACTATTTACCTATGATATTAAATTTATTCTAAGTTAAACAATATAATTATATGTAAGTAATTTAAAAAAATGGGTAGGGATAAAATATATTTAAAAAATAAATATTTGAGAAAAAAAAAGAACAAAAAAAAAAGGATATATTTTATAAAATGATTTGCTTTCTTTATTTGATCAAAATAAATGTATAATATTAAAGGGAATATGGAAAGGAATAAAAATTATTCCTCTCTCATTAAAAATTTAGATATATTGAAGAATAAAATTTGATGAAATTGTATTGTTTTGCGAAATTACAATGCATAATTTAATAACTATACTTATTAATTAAATTATTATACTGAGTTTCATGATTTACATTTTCTAACTATAATATTTACACCAACCAATTCATGATCAATTCAATCCAATCAATCATCAAGTAGAAATTTTTTAAAAATTTAATGGCAAAGGTAAAAGTTGTATTTACGATTAGATGCTCAGGCTATATATGCCAGTAAAACTGAATGAATTATTCTCATTTTTCATTGCAATAACGAAATATAAATCATACACAAGAAATGTTTTTGGATAATTTTTTTTAAGTTTTGCTTCGCACTTTCATTGCTTTAGTCAGTTTTTCGTTCATGGAGGAAAATAATCGTTTGCCCAAATTTTCGGCTTCGAAATATTAGAAACCAATCTAGTGCATTTGTTATAAAAACATTTTTATACCTCATTATAAAAAAAGATGAAAAAAATCATTGAATAAATGAGCAGTTGAAATTACTGAATTCGAAAGAAGTAACTCACTCTATCGTACGGACTTATTCAATATTTCAGAAATCCTATTTTATGCTTTATTTTACATTTTGCTACATTTAAATTAAAACTTACTTCTCTGAGAAAGAAAAAAAATTGTAGCATTTTATTTGATTTCTGTAATGGTACTTCTAAGCTGTTTCAAGAAATTCACTGCTTAGTTCTGCTTTACGCTCTATTAATTCGTAACACGCATCGTGATGTTACCAGCAATGAGAGGAAATTCCATCAATGCGGGAAAGCCACGATATTTTCTTTTCGGAATTTCAAAAGTGCGTTAAATCTGTGGTTTAAACAAACACATTTCATCATTCTTAATGGCGTGTGAAAGAATAAATATATGTTTATCCTTTTCTCTTTGTAATAAAAGTTTGCACTTAACAGTGCAAGTTTCATCTCCAAAGACGAGTAACATCAATTTTAACATTTTCTGTGATTTGTCGATCATTGGTTTACATTTAAATTTCATTTCATACTAGTTCCTACTGGCGACCACTTAGATCATTAAGATTAATTGCCACTGAAATTTTTAAGTAAATATTCTTTGTAATTTGGTCTTAATAACTTCCAAAAAATAATTTTAAGCTTCATATTCGCAAGATATCGATATATAATACTTACAATTTTAGAAAACATGCTATTCTGCCTATTTAACTACACATTTCTTATTTTTACGGCAGATTATAAACATTTTTTAGGAATTTTTCTAAAATTCTTAAAAAATGGATATAATCTATCATTTATAGCATATTTAACAATAAATATGATTTAAAACCTAAAACAATATAAATTTTGTCATTTTTCTTCAATGTAATTTTAAATCGTTTCCAGATTTTTTTTAAAAAAATACATCACCTACTTTTCTGAAAATTGTTTAGTTTAAAAGTTTAATTTCGATATTTTGGGCTTTTAATTTTTAGTTCATTAAATAGATAGAAATTCGGATTATAAAACAAAAAAGAAAAAACAATTGCAACTTTAATTGGGACTTCTATCAATAACTTTGATATTCTACCGTAATTATGTTTCGGTGTTTTCTATTGTGATACGTTTCATATCCATTCAGAATGCACACATACATTTGTATTCCTGTTAGAAAATATGCTTAAAAAATATCTTTTTTTAATTTGGAGCGAAATTTAAAACACCATTTTATTTTAAAATTTAAGAAAAATGAGATGGAAAATGCCACTGTCTCATTTAATTTTGAATTAATTAAAATTCTAAAAACTTGCTTCGAAATATGCATTTTTTCCCTCCAAAGTGGGTTGATATATCAAATATGGGTTGATATGCCAAATTTGATAGCTCCTTGGTAAAACCGTTTAGCCTGTTAGGCACTAAAACGCGCACTTTCATCTTTTATTACAAATAAAGATAAAGTAGATGAGTATTTTTTTATGTTTGTTATATCACTATTCTATAGAAAAAATTTGTTCATTGGTGTATTATCTTCATCCTTTTTATCAAAGAAATGTCTTTTTATTATATTTTTGAAGGATTTTTTTAAATTCAAAGCTATATTTTACGAATTAAGCTTTTTTTTAATGAATTTAATCACCTGTACTCAATCCAATTACTTGTTGAGTGTTAAAAATAGAATCATTTATATATTTGAGCCTCTTTTCTTTGACTCCCTTCTTTAATTGTTACATTCACAAACAGACATATATTTTATAAATTCAAATTCAGAGAGGAGACTCTATGAAATCAATGAGTCAATTATTTGTAATTGCAATTCTTTCACTTTTCATGCTATAAAGAAATATTTTATGTGGTGCAAGAATGCAAATGCTAGTTAATCATTTGCTTCATTATTTGAAATATCAATTTATTAATTTCTGTAAACCTGCTACATATTTGACTTACTTTTATAAATATGAAATAATTTATAATCTCATTTTGCAGAAGAAAAAAAAGTTGTAAAGCTAATTTTAAATTATTGTCTCATTGTTTGACCTACTGGATAGAATATTCCTACATTAGTGCAAAATATTTTATGATATCTGTAAAATGTTTCTGAATACAGTCGAATCCGGTTAATTGAACCACCTGGTAATCGGACCAGCCGCTTATTCGGACCGAATCTTAAAGAACCGAAATAAATCCTATGTACATAGGCCTAATATTATTCGTTTATTTGAACCGAAATTCCGTTTGAACGGACCAAAGAACGTGGCAGGGAAGATGAAAAAGAAGCCACAAGTCGCCTGTGTACAGCAGGAAGTTCGAAAGGGAAAAAAACCAGTGGGAGGTGAGTAAGCCCTTTGTTTCTTAGAACGGGCAGCTCGGTAGTAAGTTCTTCAAGCGTTGACTTGAATTTGATAAGAACTTTTTTTAATTATGCTTCGCATGCTGAGTATCGTGTAGATCGTTTCGAAAAATTTGTTTGTAAATTTATTTTTCAATGAATAAAGTTCATAAGCAACAGAAGTTCTTGTTTGTATGTTCGCGTGTGCCGCACAATAAAGGTCACAATAACATTTTAATATGTTACGTATAGCACGTCTCGTCTTGTAACATAGGGCATGTTCGTGTAATCGGACCAGCCGGTTATTAGGACCAAAATGATCGCGTCCCGATGTGGTCCGATTAACCGGAATCGACTGTATTTTGAATACCTTACAATATCGTGAAGAGATCGTAACAGCATTATTAATCATTTTGTGCAAATGCGGTAGTTAAAATCATGAAATTTTTTTTTCTTTTAATCAAGATAAATCGAGTAAATATTGTTCATAAAAATATAATAAAATAAAGGTTGAAAACGACAATTATAATAAAAATATAATATGCTTGAATATTGATACTTCCATTTTGATGAAGATATACATTTTATCTATGCTTGCCACCCGTTACCCTTATTTCACAAAATGTCCTTGTTTTCTTCTTCAAAAAAAAGTCAGGAAGTTTCTTACATAGCGCCACTTCCGCGTTTCATGAAAACTTTCAATTTTCCTCTAAAAATAATCATTTTACAAGAAATTAGCAAATTTTTAATGAATGCTTAGTTCTATAATCTGCTATCTAATTCTGCAAAATTAAATGAATCTATAAACTTATTGCAATACAAAATTGCAACCCTACATTCAACTTGAATTGTTTTTGCCTTTTTTTTTCTGAATTAAAAATTCAATTTTTTAAAAAAGATTATGGAATCCAGTACTTGCTTTTACGTATTTATATAGATGGGCGAGAATATACAAAATACACGAATCTTTAAATGTATATAATTGTAGTAATTAAATGCACTTTTTGACTCTAAACAAGTCAAAAAATATTGCCGATGAGTAATACTGAGAACAGTTTTATTTCTAAGTTTGATGGTACGAAAAAAAATTCAGTGAAAGCTTTGTATAAATCATTCTTTTCTTTAAATAAAAAAATAATAAGATCATAGTTAAACAGTATTTAAAAAGGTATTAATTTTTTTAACTAAAATTTTATGTATATACATTAATTTTTCATTCAAACAAAAATTTTTAAAATGCTCAGCTTAAAAACTTTTTTTTTGCTGTAATCATATCTTTTAGAAATAAATTAGGCTCTGTAAGGCTCTTATGCAGTAGAAGATTAGGGACCATATTTCCCAATCCATTCTTCAAAGACATGTACTTTTATTAATCTTGACAAAATCTGTTTGCAAAAAGTTTTAAAACAGCACATAATGCAACAAAGTGAAATAATAAAAATTTTTATTGAAGGTTCCTTTAAAAGTTGGTTTTAATATTTCGCGTGCAAATAAAGTATTAAATTAAAAAACATTTTAAACAAAATTTTTAAAAATGCAAAAACCTTTTTTAAAATTTGGTAGGCTTGAATATAAAATTCACCAAGACTGATGAGATCAACTAATTGGAAAAAAAAAAGAGAAAATGATTCGAAAATACAAAAAAAGTCATCAGTCGATAATGAAAGATGAAATGTAATTTAAAGTTTTTGGAGATGAAAAAGAAAACTCGAACATATTTCATTACAAGTGTGCTAACAAAAAATCAAAATTCTCAATCATAGAAATTTATGATCATGCTTGTCCAATAATACAAGTATATTTACAGAAATTATGTAAAATCTTATTGTCAATTTTACTAGAGAAAAATCAGATCTTGGTAAACTGTACATCAATTGTAATCCTTGAAAGAGTTCGTACAAGGTTCAAGTCACAACCAATTCACTTAAAATTGATAGTCCATACCCAGATAACAAATTTGATTCAATTAATTCCGATGTTTATATTTTAATTTGTTTAAATAATCATTTTGTGCAATGTTAATGATTTAAAATTAAATAACATTTTAATATAATTTAAATTTTTAGTTTATAAGACTTATTATAAAAACCTTCAATAAAATTAGCTTTATTCGTTGGTTACACTATTACTTTTATCTGTTAATGATAATAAAAAATGACGAAATCATCTTTTGTGCTAAATATATTCGTGATAATTTATCGAAACTAATTATCTCTTTTTCTATACGGAAATAAAAAAAGGAATTCATAAATAATTAGTTTGTAAAAAAGGAATTCGTGAAATGAAGGGTATAAGGAAAATGAAACTACTATAAATTGACGGGAAAAAATAAATGAAAATAAGATTTTTCAAATTATCAGAAATTTCCAATTGTATTTTTCAACTAGGGCATGATGACTACAGGTCTAAAGGCTCAGGTCGATGGACCTCTGGAGAAATTCTTTCACGAGTTCTGACGGGCTCGTGGTCGAAGCTAGGGAATCGCTCTGAGAGCGTTAAGGTATTTTTCTCGCGGACCCTCTGGTTTTACTGAGCCTAAGACTCTAAAGTTGGCCGGTCGGGGGTGTCCCGCTATCTCTATCTCTGTATTTTTCAACTAATGGAAATTTTTGACTTGTTCAACTTACCAATGATATGTTTGCACAATTTCTCGTTTTGATCTTTTTTTAACCTCCATTTTTGTTTCCACATTATTGGTCATGACATAACGATTCCTTTCTTTGAAATGTTCTAATCTTTACTCTTTCATAAACAAAGTATAAGTAAGGGAAGCATTTTAGCTTTAAAAAATAAATCTTAGGACTTGGATGAATTTCCACGTCTTAGACTTCCACTTTTTTGAATTTGTATTTTCCTACCTATCGATTGGTCGGTAGGTCGGTTCCTTTTTTTTTATTTGTATGTAAAGTATAACCGAATAAGACAGATTTTTTTTATCACTATAATTGTAAATCTGTATGATATTTTGAGCAAAACCTGTCAATCGACTGACTGCGATTATATTGTACTATATATATATACCTGAATAGACGACCTTAATGATATGTCAGTTCGTCTATACGCGTGCTCGATTATCCATCGACCTAAACGATTTAATTTTAGCAAATAATAATTACTCGAAAATTCCAGATCTATATCTAATTTTGGATTAAATGTGTTAAAAGGTCACATTAAAAAAATTTGAAAGCAGAACAAATGAAATGTTTACGTTCCTGTAGCTGAAAATGAATATCTTTTTTTTTAAATAGCGATCCAACTGGTTCATCGAAAGAAGCGTAAAATAAATTCGAATTTCTTCACCATCGTATGAAGGTAAGAGTAAAATGTATCCCAGTGTGTAAGAATTTGAAATAATCGATAACATAACACTTCCCTGATTTGCAAAAATTTCGTGATTGTATTTTGGCAGCTATTAATTTAGCAAACTTTAAAACAAATTTTCCCATGATAAATTTTACGTTTTAGCATTATATATCTTAATTCATGTATTAGAAATAAATTTCAGAATAAAAAAAAATAATAATTTTATTGCAACAAATTTAAGTTCGGTTACATCTGGAAAGTAGAGCTTAATCTGAATTTTTTTTTAAAATGATAACTCATAAATTTTTTCCGTAAAAACTATAATATAAAGTAAATAAATTCTCCCTTTGTTAATCTGACGTTTATTTGAAAATGAAATAAACGTCAATAAATAAAATCATTCTAGATAAAATCATGTGATAAGTAAAATTACAATAGTGAATTTATCAGGTTTGATTACATAAATAGTTCAACTAAGATAAAAATGATAAGGAAATCAGACTGTCATGAAAAGATTATGAAAGAAATGCAAAT
Source organism: Argiope trifasciata (assembly GCA_026543055.1). Lineage (NCBI taxonomy): Eukaryota > Metazoa > Arthropoda > Arachnida > Araneae > Araneidae > Argiope > Argiope trifasciata. Next base: position 168,134 of record JAPMOQ010044575.1, read on the forward strand.
TTGGAATCAACAAACTATAGATGTGCTCTTCTTGCTTCGATTTGAAGTCTTAAACTACATTTTTTAAAAACTTTAAAGCATAAGTTACATTTCCCGAAATTTATTTATTTTACACAAACGAACCATTTAGGTTTTCGCCAATTTTAGGTACATGAAACTTTTAGCTTTTGCTCAATTAGCTCTAAAAGTATCATATTTGTGGTCTTATTCGCTAAAATATTGACTTTCCTAGCTGTTAAACTATTAATAAGGAATTCATTTATTAAAATTTCTCCTTATTACTTAAAAAAACTGAATTATATGTATTTAATGGAATCGGTCAACTATTATCACAGAGAAATAAAAGTGGAATTGAAAATAATTTTTTGGAGCTAATGCTCAAAGAAAACATTTTTTTAAAACTTACTTTCACTAAGGCACGCTGTTGAATAGTTTGATAGGACAATGAATTAATTCGAATTTCATCATAACAATAAAAACATTTTTCCATATTATGTATCAAATTAAACTTAATCATTTATTAAAATTAGACAAAAAATGAAAGCAAATGAAATTGGTATCATTAAAAGATAATCTTGTAAAGTTCTAATAAGTTTGTATTCATCTCATTTTTGTGATTCAATATATCGACACTTCCTTTTTTTTTAACTGTATTTATACATAATTGATTTCAGGCTTTGAAAAGTATCAGTGATCATCCTCTTGACTTGAAGAGAACGCATAGCATTAGATAAGAACTATTTAAAAGACGCACAAATTGTTATCGTTCACATAGTCAGTACCGTAATTATTTGACAGATTGCTTTGGCATTCTGATTGCTTAAAGCTGGATATCCTACGGTTTTTTTTTTTTTTTTGAAGTAAATAAATGTATAAAATCGTAAGCAAAAGAATACATGTGTGGCTACCATAAAATCATATATATATATTTTGATTCATCAATGACAGAGTTATCAACAATTGTATTAATTTAACCTCTCAATTGTTTTATTTTCTTTACTATCTAATAAGATGATGCCTTCTATTTTGTGAATATTTTCTGAGTTTGATTCAAATGGAAATCCATTAAATACTTGACTTATCTATGCATTCGAAATAATTTTAATATTGAATTATAATAGCTAAGAATGGTTTAGAGTAACAACTATCAAAATTTGATACATCGATGCGTATATGGCACTCGACCAAAACAGTTAAGCTGTCAATACTATGAATCAAGCGCAACAAAAAAATTCAATTTCAAATCAATGTATGATAAAACGTAGCTCATCGCAACTTCATTAAGTTGATGAATCAAATATTATCATTTATAGTAATTGCATTATATTGGTTCAAATTGCTAAAATTGGAGCGCGAAGAATGAAAAAATTATTACTTAATTCAATAAATGGATATCAGCTCTGATATTATCCTCATCAAAAGATCAGTTTTTGAATTACGAAGACTATCCCCAACTTCATGTGTAAGACTTAAAATTTGAAAGAAGAAATAATTGTTTGACGTAAATAGGTCTGTGATAGAGATATTTTATCATGACTTTTTAACAATATTATCTAGAAGTATGTTAGAAATTTCTTTAAACTTTTTAAATGTTACTTATTACATATACGTATGAAATTTATCAATAATAACTATTTCAATCTTTAGTTGTTGGGGTTAGTACAAAAAAATATTTAAACATTGAAAAAATACATTTTTTAGAGCAGAGTTCCAAGTTAGGTTTTTACTCCGTTCCAGCTAAAAACTAAGTTTTATTTCGAAATAACTTTTAATAATATGAATATAAAAAGATATTGTTTTTATACCAATTTATTTCACGAAGCCATTTCATAATTTTTGTCACCGATAACTTCACATTTTACCTTGCGAGTTAATCATCTATCTATTCTTATAATAAAGCTCAATGTGTGTGTGCGTGTGTGTTGGCGCTCTACAGGCCAGACCGTTGGACCTACAGCTACCAAATTTGGTACATATATACCTTGGAGGTCGGGAATGTGCACCTCGGGGCCCTTTTTTCAAATTTTTAATTAGAATTTGAATTAATTAAAATTTAAGCGAAATTTCGACGTTTTTCCGCTATAACTTCCGAAGATATTATTGCACAAACATGATTTTTATATCAGTTTAAAGATAAAAAAAGTTAGCTTTCTAACAATATCAGTGTTTCAATGTATAACTTAAGCTTCTATTTTTAACGAATTTTTAAAGAAATATTTTAACCATGTTTTTAGCACGACTGGATAAAAGAAAAGAATGCCGGAAGTTCGAATTAAAAAAAACTATCATTGCAAAATAAATCTAAAGAAATGCAACTTTTAGCACGTGACTGGATAAAATAAAAGAAACATAAAATGTGATATTTTCTAAAAAGATAAATGCAAGGCAAAGGATTCTATGATCGTTTGCAATATCTAAATAATTAATTTAAAAAATCTGCTTTACGGTAAACCTGATCGAATTTAGACAGGATATGCATTGGAATCCCGACTTAATGGCATATTTCTATTATCGTATCATTAATTCAATATTTTTTTTCATTATAAAATGTGATAGTTTCTAAAAAAATAAATGCAAAGCTAAGGTTTCTATAAAAACTGCAAGAGCACGTCAAAGGGAAAAAATTAGGTTTTATCACTGTGTTGCCATCATTTTGACGGAAGTTCAAATTTAAAAAATAAATAAATTATCATCACTAATTAAATCTGAAGAAATGCAACTTTTAGCACGTGACTGGATAAAATAAATATAAAATGTGATATTTTCTTTAAAAAATGCAAGGCAAAGGATTCTATGATCGTCTGCAATATTTAAATCATTAATTGAATAAATTATCTTTATTTATACAGGATTGAATTTATACATGATATGCATTCAAATTCCTTTCCAATGGCCAATTTGTAAAATATTATTAATAGGCATATATATTGTTTTATACTATTAATTTGATCTAAATGAAGTAAATAATTATATTTTATGTAGTTTGAGTCAAACAATGCATTTGTGAATAATGAGTTTTAGATTTCTTCATACTTTCCTCTGTGAGCCATATTTTATAAAATATTTTTATTAATATTTTAAATAAAAGTTGCTACATCGATCAGTATTCTAAATCAATCATTAAAACTGACTGATTTATAAAATTAAAGAATATTAATAGGAAAACGCGCTCTTTTAGAACTTTCAGTCCATCATCTGAAAGAAAATATTAATTTCAGGCCAATCAATGCCCGGAGTTACTTCAATACTAATGAATATGTGATTTAATTGAAAATTTTAGAACCCATTACACATGACGAACCAGATGGTCGCCAAAGGCGGCTAGTAAGTGAATATATATATAATACTAGCAGTACCCACATGGCGTTGACCGTGGTATAGCATCCAAGAATAAAAATTAGCTTTAAATTTAAGTCTAGCCTCCACCCGATATGGCATGGGCATGTTACGCAACATCAAATAAATATAAAATATATTTAGTAATTATCAAAATTACATACAAACTTTTTTTTTTTTATAGGATGAACTTTTTGAAATTTAATGTGTTCCGGCCAAGGTTAGATTTCCTTCTTTGGGACATAATGAGATTTGAATCGCTGTTTAAAATCAGACGTAAACAAAGAAACGTATCGCATATCGCGTTGTGTTATACATCTCTTTTACTTTCTGTCGTCTCATTAAAAAATTTGTTAAATTAATTTTCTACAGAACAGATTGAATTTGAAGTGTCAACAAAAAGGAAAAGATCAAATTTCAACTCCTATACTTATCTTACTGAAGTTGAATATACTCGTTAAAGATACAAAAAAAAGTGGAATCGTCCAGCATGTAAATTTTGAATATGTACAGAATTAATTATTATAAATGTTCCATTATTTACATGGCATTTTATAATAAAACAATATGACAAGCAAAAAATATAAGTATTCTATAATAAAAAGGCAAGTTTCCAGTTGCACTAGCAATAATATTTTTTTGTACATCGGATAGCAATATTAACAGGAGCAAAATGTACAGTGTACAATGAGCCGATGTACAATGTTTTGTACATCGGAGTATTCAAAAAAATTCCATCCCTATTTATTTCTGAAGTTAAGCCTCAGTTGAATATTTCAACAAACATTTACTGATTTTATTATAAGCATTTTTCACACACACACACAAGGAGCAGTATCTGAATAAGTAATATCACCATGCTTTCCTCTTCAACAATGTACAACAAAAACATTATTGTAAAATACAATATATTTTTTTAAATGTATTATGAAATATATATGAATTTTAAGATCATAGAATTTATTTTCATGCTAAAATATGTTCCACAAATGTGATGCAAGCATATTAAAATCACATTTATTTTTTAATTTATTAATTTTTTAAAAATGCACTTCTCTTCCAAGTATATGTGACATATTTATTTGATAGGGTATCAATCCAAACCTTTTTCATAGCGCAGGCATAAATAACTGCATTTTCCTTCATTATGGTAAACAGCATGTCGCCATTTTTATAAAATTCTTTCTGGGGCTTATTGTGGTATTCTTTTTTAGTTTGAAATTAATGTACATGAAAAAAGGATATTGATTTCGTGTTTCAAGAAAATTTTTAATAAATTTTAATTCATACACATTATTTATAATTTGTGATGCCTTTTTGTTTTACCCAGCTAATGAATTTCTTACATATTTGCTGTTTATTTTGCTTTTTTTCTGCAGCTTTTATTTTTTCGTTATGAACCATTTATGCTCTATCATTCTAAAGGACTCCGATTTATAAAAAAGTAGCAAAATGAATTTGAAAAAAAAAAAAAAAAAAAAAAGGTTATGCAAAAGTTTGGACGGCAAGGAAAAATCCGTAGATGATTTTATTGAAAAATTTCAAAAATATTATTGGATTGTTAAAATGACTGACATTGCCTTAAATTCAATAGCAAATTCTGAATAGACATTTAATCAGAACTAATATGTTATCAGAAGGCATCGACAGTTGGGGCAAGTATCTATGTAATAGTATAGAATACTAAAATAAGAAAAAAAAAGAAAAAAAAACCGGCCAAAATTCATAACAAGTATATCAAAGATTGCATACATCAGTTATGTATATAATTTTTAATTTTGAGCTTGTGTTTAGATTTTGCCAAAAAATATGTTCGTGAAATTGTAAAACTCAGACATTAGATGTAAAATAGCAATTATACATTATAACAAAACCCTTAACAGATTTGAAACACTAATATCAGAATTAAACAGAAAAATATTTTTGAAATCTGCGACTAGTTATGATGTTCTTGATCAGGAGGGAGTGAATAAATCGTGGCTTTCATTGGCTGCAATAAAACTGCTCGAAAAAAAAAAACAGATGGACTAAAAAGAGCAAAATTACGCGGAAGAGAAAAAAAAATAGGTAAAGAGTAAAAATGTGATAAATTTTAAATAAATTATTCCACAACTTTATATTTAAGAATGTGTTTTTGTATTTTAAATGCACTTTTCTCAAAATCGAAAATTTCATGAAATTCCCAAACCTCTGACAGGATTTCTCAAATTCTTTTTGTACTACAACATTCAAACTTGGTAGATAGATTTTATATAACATTCTCTAGGGAATGTACTTGAATAACTGCAATTGCATCCCATTTTTCAGTTTAGAGTTCGTTATTGTGTTGACAGTATTGCAAATATTAAGAAAATTCAGTATTCACTTCAAAAATACAAAATTTATATTAAAGAATTTTTATTAGATTTTAGTAAATTCTCTAGAAAAACGTGTTTAAAGTAGATCAGTATACATTATTTGCAGATTTATCCTTGTAATTTTGTTTTAATATGTCCCGGTTGTTGTTTTTTAATTTTACAGGAAAATTTAATTTTATACTTAAAAAATCTGTTGGAGTTTAAAAAAATTAAGCCATATTGATCATAAAAGGCAATTACATTGATTATTTTAATACTGTTTCTTTTAATGATCTTCCAGCAAAAACGGATACATTAAGAATTTAAGCAGAATATAATTTTTAAAAAAATCTATAGCTGCCTGTTTTAATTTCAAACATTTGTTCAAACATCTTGTTGGAAGTTTGTCAAGAAGTGCTATGGTTCTATAATCTAATATAATACCTGTTATTTGTAATGCATCATTCAAAATATAGATCGCATTCTGGATTATGTTAATTCCTTGTCTATCGGAAATATTTTAATTAATGAACACGCCGATTAATTTTAATATTTTTATTTAAATTTAATATAATATAATATAATTAAAATTAATCGGCGTAATGTCTAATTATATTATAATTATTAGGTTGTTCGGAAAGTAATTTCGTTTTTTCCCGACAGAG
>JAPMOQ010044575.1:174870-248386 GCA_026543055.1 Argiope trifasciata
AAAAAAAAACGAAATGACTTTCCGAACAACCCAATATAATCTAATATAATACCTGTTATTTGTAATGCATCATTCAAAATATAGATCGCATTCTGGATTATGTTAATTCCTTGTCTATCGGAAATATTTTAATTAATGAACACGCCGATTAATTTTAATATAATTTTAATATTTTTATTTAAATTTAATATAATATAATATAATTAAAATTAATCGGCGTAATGTCTAATTATATTATAATTAGATTGATTTGCCTAATTATATTATAATTAGACAAAGCTCCACAGGTTTGAGGCTTTTCTACAAAGAACTTCAATAATTCAATTTGATTTGACAAACCAACCCCACGAAATTTAATTAACCGAATACCCCTTTAAATAAACTGAATTTTTTATTCTAATTTTAAATTTGTAGAGAAAAAAAGGCATTTTGAACGACATATTTCCAAGAGAAGCCCGCTTCCAAGATATATTTATATCTACACTGGTGTAAGAAGTTAAGAGAATTTTCATATTTGATCTACGATCTCCAGAACTATTAGGCAGATTTTAATAAAATTTGGTGTGAACATAGGTTGATATAATGCAAACAAAATGAACATTCAACAGTTATAATAGACACATAGGTTTGTGCGTAACACTCATGGGAGTCTGAAGATCTGAAACAGTGGTTACTGAAAAGAAATGGTTGAATAGGGATATATGGTCTCCTCTTACAGCTATACATGTCTTGCAACGTGATGTCATACTGGAAATAAGGCAGTTTATCAGTGCATGTGGCATTTGGTCCCACTCATTCACCAACGCTGTTTCCAGTTCCTGGATAGTTCTGGGAGGGGGGTTGAGAATTACAATTGCCCTCCCCAGAGTGTCCGAGACATGCTCTATAGGGTTTTAGCCTAATGCCTTGTTCCGTTTTAGCCTAAACACCGATTCTCGCCGTACTTTCATATGATGAGAGTCAGGGACCCGCTACCTATTCTCCATTGTCCGCGAAATTGACAATTATGGCGTCGGCGGTGTAACGGTCTGGGCAGGCATCATGTTAGATGGGCTCACACTTCGCTACGTCTTTGACAGAGGTCCTGTGACTGGTGTGCAGTATAGAGATAAGGTCTTGGAGCCCTATTCTCGTCTTTTCAGGGGTGAAGTGGGCCCCGAGTTCATTTTAAGGGACGATAACGCGAGGTCACATATAGCTCTTCTGATCGACTAATTTCGAGAGAGTGAGGATATTCGCCGAATGGATTGGCCAACCAGGTCTCCAGATCTTAACCCTATAGAGCATGTCTGAGACGCTCTGTGGTGGGCAATTGTGACTCTCAATCCCCCTCCAAGAACTGAAAACAGCTTTGGTCGATGATAAGGGACCAGTTGCCTTATTTTCAGTATGACATCACGTTGCAAGAAGTTTATAGCTGTAAGAGGGGACCATACCCCCTATTAACCCATATTTTTTTCTGCAACCGCTGTTTCAGACCTTCAGATTCCCATGAGTGTTAAGGTGGGTTCACACGAGGCTTTTTATTGTCCGCAAACATTGTCTCTCTGCTGTTGTCCCGGCATTGTCCCCGTGTGAACACTTGAGACAACGCGGACAACGTTTGTCCCGACGGGACAATCATTTGCCATTGTCCCGTTGTGGTCACGTGATTTTCCAAAAGTAGACGTGATCTTCTATTGCGGACAATAATAAGCCTCGTCTGAACCCACCTTTACGCACAAAGATGTGTGTCTATTATAACCGTTGAATGTTTACTTGTTTGCATTATATCAACCTGTGTTTACATCAAATTTTATTAAAATCTTTCCAGTAGCTCTGGAGATCGTAGATCAAATATGAAAATTCTCTTAATTTCTTACATCACTATATATAATATATGCTGGACGTACACATCCATCTTTATTTTCAATAGAACTGTGAAAGTGTCTTGCTTTTGTTGGTGAAATAATCTGGAATAAAAACTTAAAAAGGAGTCTAGAAAAGTTTTATTGGTTATTTTTATTTATTTGGATGATCTATTTATCAATATTTTTAAAATTATTTTAATATTGCTTAGGCTTTTTTTCTAATAAGATTCCTGCTGATCTAATATAGGACGTGGCTACAGCGAAAAATGTCGTTTGTCTGATACACTGTATAAATCTGAATGCAGTAATGTTAGTTATTCACTAGTTTACTAAAAACTACATCTGCCCTGAGAGTTAAGTTTTTCTTTTAGAGATAGGTCATAGTATTGATTACTGTGTGAAATTAATCAAAAACGTAGAATTCCAACGAACATCCTGTTCTCTATTATATGCCTCAAAATAGAGATTTTATTTATAAAATAAAAAATTAGTTAATTTTTTGTAGTAGAAGGCAGTTTGCATATTATAAGGTGTATGAATGTTTGGTGCAACATGCACAATTTTTGTCTGATACATGTGCCATCAAATTGCTTCTCTTAAAAAAAATCAGTTTACTTATGTAAAAAAAGTATGCTGGGTTATATTTAGCTCGAAAATCATTTTTAGCGGAATTAATTCGCTGTTAATATTAAATATTTTGTTTTAAAATAGACGCTCGGGTGTGAGGTGTGAGAATTAAATTATTTTAATCAAGACTGGTGAAAGCAGACCACGACACTCCACTTTTCTGAAGCAAACAAACAAATGAGTTTGAACTTGAAAAGTCATTTAAACAAAACAAACCTTACCCTCTCTGTTTCAGTAATTGATGCATACAACTTCTGTAATTTTTTTACCAGATGGTGATGCAGTAACAGATTCAGAAAGAGTGAAAATACTATCGGGAAGTCCAGATATCAAACATGAAATCAGCTCATCCAGCAGTCAGCAGACGGACAATCAACATCGTGCATCACTCAACGATGTGTCAAGTCTTGGAAGCATCAGAAGGAAACAGGTTACAAACGGTAACGAACTTTACCAAACTGATAGTTCATTCTATAATATGGGATTCTCATTATCACCTTCTGACCTTGAACGAAGTTGGAAAAGCGGGCGACCCAGCATGAATGGCAGCATTTCAGAGAATGGGTTAAGACGAACGAAAAGTGAATGCAAGATATCAATTAATCGAAATCCCGTTGATAATTCCTATATCGACAAAAAGTTTGGCCCGATTCCAACGGAAACATCTTACAAAAAGGTATTTTAATAATTTGTTTTATTTGAAAGGTGAAAAAATTACTATAAGCATGTTACGCGTGCTTACGTTTCACGTCATTCCAAGGTGCATTGTTAAAACTTTTCAAAAGCTTGCTCATAGTTATATTTTAATTTATAATCAAATTATTAATTTCATTCATTGATTTTTTTTTCTTGCAATTTACCATGAAGCATGCATTGATTTTGAATTTAAAATAATGCTGAATTTTCATTGTTTTTAATATTTGATTATTAGATTTTTATTTGCAAAGGAAATAGCTACAAAAATGCAAATACTTGAAGATGTACACTTTTTTTTAACAAAAAGGGTTTTATTTTTTTTTTTTCAACAATTTCTGCTAACATTTTTTTAGTGAAAAATGAAATGTTTATATACTTTTAAATAAATGAACTTCTGGATTCTGTTGCCAAATTGGGTAATAAAGAATTTAATCAAATATAATTTTCAATATTTATTTCATATATTCTATTGAGAAATTAAGAATCAGATATTGGAAACAGTAATCTGAAAGGGAATTTTTTTTTTTTTTTTCTAATTTGGAACTTATATATATGTAATGTAATATAAATTTTTATTATATGTTAAATTTGCAATAAAATATTATTTTCTATAAATCTGCTTAAATGATTTAAAAAAAATTGTTTTCTCATGCATGTCAAAACATAAAAAGAACTTTTGTATTAAGTCATTTAAATTACATTTTTGTATTAAATCAAATAACTTAAATGTATTAAGTCATTTTTATGACTTAACACATTTAATTAATTTATTATGAAATGTATCAAGAGTTAAATTATTTTAAATAATTTTTTTAAATCATTTTAAGAAAATATCAGAATAGCTTTTAAAAATTAATAAAAATTCTGGCTGTTGAGATTAAAAATAAAGAGCACAATATGTTGGCTGTTTCTTTTTTATGTTGTTTATTCTATCTTCTATAAAAGTTCATATTGTCTTAACTTGTATTACCTTATTGGATACTTTAAATGTGAGTAAAATTTTTTATCATGTCCATTATTACATTTTTAATATTGATATTCTTTCTAATAATCATTTTTTTTTTCTTAAATGCTGAGATATATTTGAAAAGTTTATATGTCATTTCACAATTACAAAATAGTTAAGTAAAATAATTCATAGTTCCTTTCAATCTAATTAATTAAAAAAAGTTATTGCAGATCTTAAATTTGTGGATTTTTTTGTTGTTAATGCCTAATTCCTAAATGAAGCTGTTTTAGGTAAAAATAAATACATCTTATGATAATGCTTAAAAGCAATAAATTGTATGCTGTTACAGGAATTTTTTTTTTTCAAAATTCATAATTATTTCTTTTATTTATACTCATTTTTTTGATAATCTTTGTATTTACAGGCTGCCAAATACTTTAAATCACGATGTTCATGCAATTTAGCTTGCCTTTTGTCTTTCATCACATCATTATTTCCAGTACTAAGTTGGCTGCCAAAGTACAAAAGAGAATTTATTATTCCCGATCTTATTGCTGGCTTTACAATTTCCATTCTTCATATACCTCAAGGTAAAAAAAAAACATTTAAAAATTTTGGATTGATTCCTTATTTTTCTTTAAAAAATTTCTTTATAAATTTTCAGAAACTTTTCAATTTTTCTATAATTTTTTCAAGAAATTTTCATAAAACTAATCAATCTTTTCGAGTGCAATTTTTGGAAATTTCAAACAATTTCATTTTTATTATATCATTTAAAATTTGTTGCTTGATAATAAGCCTATTATTTATAGGATGTTGCCTATTAGTTTTTTAATGAGGTATTTATTATACGAAATAACCTCTAAATGCTACATACAATACTGATAAATTTAAATGAGAAATATATAATAAGAATTAATTTACAATTTAAATTAAGATATATCTTAAAAATAGCTTATTTTTGATCTTAATTTATTTCATGTTATTTTATTCTCTTATTTTCTCATTCAAATCCCACTTATTTATTTAATTATTATGCCAATACATAGTCTAAAAATTGCCTTTCTTTTAATTCTTATCCCACAAACAAATGAGATAAAAATCTCTGATGCCTGTATAGTTGTTCCAGAGATACTCAAGATTTCCTTTCCATTAGATATGTGTCAAAGAAATCCTTATTGGACTCTTATTATAAATCCACTGAAGGGAAAGAATCCTGTTACTTTTGATATTGTCTTGTGTAAATAAACACATCCCACTTCTGTCACTGTCTACAGATCATGTTTTCCTTGTTCTTTGGTTTAAAAAAAAATGAAGTTGATAAAAACAAATATTTTCCTTTTGGCTGCAAATCTGCTAAAATTATGCTAAATGCATATAAGTCTCTGAGTGTCTGTGTGCTGTATTGATTAATATTAACTTTGATATATTGATAAATTCATATTAAAAATTGGCAAAATAAGTTTTTAATAAGATTATATATTCGATGAATGCCTTCAAAAATGTTTATTTCAGATATTTAAATATTTAATGTATAAAAATTCTTATCTAAAGTGATTTATATTTTTCTTAGGTATGGCATATGGTGTTCTTGCTGCCTTAAAAGCTGAAAATGGATTGTATGTTTCATTTTTCCCGGTTCTCATTTACTTTCTGTTGGGAACATCAAAGCATATATCTGTTGGCAAGTTGTTTTTACTTAATCATTTTTGTGGTTTTTATTAAAATATTTTAAAAATATATTAAGTTGCTGATTGATATTATATCAGTTTATTTTCCTCTATTTAATTTAACAAATTATTATATTTGTTTTAAATCAGGATACAGTTTGGGGTTGCTACCAGTATTATATTTCCCAACTAACTAACTAACTATATATATATATATTCGTCTTTTGCATAAAGCTCTCGATTTATATAATCATTTTCTCTAATCAGTATTTTTCTTCCAGAATATGCAAATAATGATTTTATATTCCCAAAATGATAGAAATAATTTGACATTGGCATACTGGTAGAGTAAATATATGGAATTTAGATTTTTCTTAATCAGAGAGCTTAAGGTATAAATATAAAATATAATAACTTTTGATATAGTTAAAATAATATTTATCTCTGCAAGTGCATTTTTATTTGGTTTCCAAAAAAAAAAAAAAATTGAATTATTTGAAAACTGAAGATTCTAGATTTGTGTTTTCTTAAAATTAAGAAATTTATAGCAAAAATGATGCAAAATTTGTTTATCTTATGCAATTTAAAAATATATATATATTATTTTTTGACCATAATACAGTGTTCTGTTATCCTCATAAAGATTTACTCTTTAACATATTGTAGAGAAAATTGTGCTTGTTTATTTTTTCTTTTGTTATATGTGTGATGAAAGTAGTATAATTTTTCATATCAGAATGATATCCTTATGAACAATGTTTAAAGAAAGCTTTTTTTTTAAATTTATTCTTAGTCATTTATAAAATTTTACTTTTTTATACTTACATATGTCTTTTATCTTCTTGATTTCTGGTTTTTTAAAAAAGTGGCAGTATATTATTGCTTTAATAGATTTTATTTTTGATTAACTAAAAAATATTAATCCTTCCTAAAGAAAGCTAATATTTATTCATTTTTTTTTTCTGAAAATAGACATTGGAGTTTTTTCCATTTTAAAATTTCATCATACCACTCACATTTTATTGGATTTTTTTCATCATGTTTCAATCAATTTAATCTTATGACCACTGTTAATATATCCACTTTATTTAGTAAATAAAATATATTTATAAAAGTATATATGTTTTCAAATGTATTTTTAAAATACTAATTTTAAAATTTTGTAACTAATTTTCAATTTTAGGGACTTTTGCTGTTATAAGTTTGATGCTAAGTAGTGCTATCTATGGATCTGGTGCAGTTGTTAGTCGAGAGTTTAATTCAACTAATCCAATCTTCGTTAATGAATCACTTGGAAAAGTTGAAAATTGGCCTCCTACTCATTTGGAAACTGCAACTACTCTTGCAATGGCTGTTGGTTTCTGGCAGGTAAATGCTAGAATGTTTTGTTGTACTTCATAAATTTGTACAAAATATTTATTTCAAAAATTTTGATAAATTTTTTTTTTAAGTGTAACTCTTGACTGACCTCATAAAACAACATTGATACTTATTATTCTAGTTGCTGATTTTGATTATTGTATAATACAAAGACAACAAAAAAAAAAACGCTAATTAATTTGGAAAATATAAATACTTTTTAATTAAGCATTGATTCTCTGTTTTACTTTGTTTCTATGTAGCTTTTCATGGGTGTTTTTCGCCTTGGTTCTCTTACTGTTGTTTTATCGGATCAGCTGGTCTCTGGTTTTTCTTCAGGTGCTGCATGTCATGTTGCTACTTCTCAACTGAAAGATCTTTTTGGTATACACATTGGACGTTATAGTGGAACTCTAAAATTGATTTATGTAAGAAATATATCTGTATTATTATATTTCTTATATTTCTCATTGTTAATCTTTCTTTTGTAGCAATTCTTTTAATTTGGTTTTGGGAAACAGTTGAAAAGAATATGTTTAAACTTTTTAGAAAAGATAGTATGTTAAATTATTTAAATGCTATAATATTAGAAATTGGAAAATTATTCTCAAATAAATGTTTATATTACAAAGAATCAGTAAATAATTACTTAATCATATTCATTTATGTATAATATTACTCATAACTATATAATTTAAGTTTAAGTAGTTTAAAATTTAATTTGATTAAATCATAGATCTGATCTGTCTTCCATGATTTATTGGGCCTTATAAATTTATAGAAAATAAATAAATCTGATATGTGTATTAATTCATCAAATTATGGCCATAGCCATTAGTGGATTGAAACATTTTAGTATCCTAGGCAAGGAAAATTAAAACATCCTCTCTTTTAATAAACTTATGAATTAATTTCTTTTTTTATTTAAACAACAGCCTTATAATTTATTTAAGAATATTATTTTTATTTTAGCAAGCTAATGAAAATGTACATTTTTTTTCCCTGTTTCATAATTTATACCATGCAATTTTGTACATAGTTATTGCAATATATTTAAACAAATGCTTTGTATTTAGAAATATTATAATGATTAAGTAGAATTGATTAAAAATCTGATAAATTATACTTGATGAAATATTATCATTGATATTTGTATTTTTTACAATTCTTACTTGTATCTGCTTTTCACATTTTCTCTCTGTTCCAATAGCTTTGTCTGAAATCCTCCATTGGATATGGTAGATTTTTTACCAGTATTGCTTATACATTTTAATATTCTTAAAGGCCATCACTTGATTAACTATAATGGCTTTTTAGAAGGTATAGATTTAGAAATTGATTATAAGTTGTTTATTAAATCACTAATATATTCATCATATTTGTTATTTTGTACTCAGAGTGAAGGTTACATTCATGTCTTGATTCTTTGTTGGAATAAAAAGCAAAAGTTTACCAAAAACAACTAAAGGAATAAAGTTTAACATTTCATAGATACAATAGTGATTTATATGAAGGTAGTCCTAATATAATTCGTTCAAAGTATTTCCTCGTATGAATAAAAAAGTTTAATTACTTTAAAATTCTCTTTATATATAAGAATTGCACTGTAAGATTTTGTTTAGCAATGATCTAAATTGCTTTTCTTAACTTAATTAAATCTCCTTAAACAAAGGAAACTTAATAAAATCTTCATAAACTATATCTGAAAGAAACGTGTCCATTTGAATGTTGGTATACCAAAATCCTATTATAGAAATATAAAGTGGGTTCTGTCTTTCTTGTATATTTCCTTTTAAACTGTTTTACAAAGTAATTATTTTAAAATTGTTTATTTATAAAATTTCTTATTATTCTTATAAAATTACTCTTATTATTTTTTTAATTCTATATGTGTATAATAAATACACCATTTGATTACAAATATCCAGTCATTACTTTTGGATTTAAATTTTCAAATTTCTCATAAAAAACTGGGCAAATAACCTTTGAAAATATGCATTTTAAGAATTTAAAGAGTATATCTGAGTTTACAATGAAGATTCAATCATGAAACAATTCAAAGAATGATCAAAAATCGAAGAAGGAAATTAATTGGATTAACTCTATTTCTTAGAAAGCGGGTACATATAATGTTATATTAGGAAAAATGCCACAATTTCATTAAAAGAAAAAAAAATAGATTTTTTAAATATATTTTTAACATGCACATTTTTTTATCCAAATTATGTAGATGTAGATACTTGGCATATTTGTGAACTTTATTCTATTCATTATGTTTATTCCATATACAATTCTAATATTCAGATTTAAAATATCAACTAATGAAAAAATCTTACTAATTAAATTTCTCTAAAAAAATTACTGAAATTCATCTGGCTGCAATCCCGATATCTTTTTTAATCTTAATGATGTCTAATATATTTTATTTATAATCTCCACTATGGATCTGGTTGGAAATTATTTTTTGAAAATGCTATTTTTGGCATCTATGCAATTAAAACTTATTTATTGCAAATATATTTTTATGAATATTTAAAGTTTTTAATTCAAATGTTGATCTTTGTTAATATATTATTTTATATTTTTAAAATTTCACATAAATCATTATTTTTTTTCAATAAAATCTTGACATCTTCCCGAATATGTGTTATTAAAAAAAAATACTTGTGAAAATTGTACACACAAAGACCATTCATGACATTTTAAAAGTATTATCAGCTTTCTATGAATTAGGGTAAGCCAAAATCAGTTTCTACACTTATTCCTAAATGTTCATGTGATCAAATTTTTCACTTAAAAATAAGAATTTAAGCATGTTCTTTACATAATGAATGAAATGCTCATGTTTAAACAAATTTTTTTTAATGTGTAAGAATCTGGATAATTTTGATCATATTGTATATATATATAGTTACATCTAAACATGCTAAAAACTGTAAAATCTGATAACAAAAGCTATGAAGTTTTATATAATAATATTTGTTTAGATGCTCCGTGATGTGTTCACAAATTTGATCAACACAAATCCTGCCACAGTAATAATTTCTGCGATTGCTCTATTTATTTTGGCTGTATTCAAAGAGCAGATTGATGGTAGATTAAAAGGGAGACTAAAGATGCCTATTCCTATTGATTTAATTGTTGTAAGTTGAAAATTTTTTTGATAATTTATGGACAGTTTATAACTTAATTACTTTTTGTTGTTGTTTTTATAGTTATATATATATATATCTCTTATCAAAAGATATTGTGAATTTAGTTAACTTTATTTGCTTTTGCAGGTGGTCATTGCAACTACCATATCTTATTTTTCTAATTTTCATTCAAATTATAAAGTATCTGTTATTCAAGATATTCCTATTGGGTAAGAATTTTTCTTTAAAGACAAAATTTTAGTTTGAATTTCTTTCCTGAACATTTGTTAGATATTTCTTAACTTGCATTTTCAGATTGCCTTCTCCAACACCTCCAAGGTTAGATATACTCCCTCGTCTCATTGGAGATAGTTTTGCTATTGCCATTGTAGCATATGCTATTTCTCTATCCATGGCAAAATTACTTTCCAAAAAGCACAAATATAGTATTCGACCAAATCAGGTAATATTAATTTTGTTCATTTTGCTTCAAATATAAACTGTGAATCAGTTTAAATTGCTAATGCATCAAATTACCTCCAAACAGAAGTTAAAATTATTTAGAATCTATTATTATGAATATTGAAATTAATTAGTATTTGTCATGATTATTTTTTATAATTTATTAAAGCAATGTTAAATATAGTTTTAATTTTCTGTACTACTCTGCAATTTTTTTAAATGTATTTTCTAATACATGTAATTATCCATAAAACAACATTGTGAATATTGCTTGCTAGCAATTGCCATTGTTGAATGTTTTCATGATAATTAAATTTTTATCATAAATATTTCTGCATCTAGATTTAGCATAAGTAAAGTCATCATGCCTAGGGTCTTGGCAACAAAAAGAAAATTAAATTCCGATTCTAAATTTTGTATTGTTTGTACTTTATAGGTCTTGATATTTTTTCTCACAGATTATGGTTAATCTTATTACTGTTATATCTGTTTACTTGAAACTGTCATTTTCATCAAATAATATCCTGTTTTCAGAAATATCTAATATATTTATTCTTACCCTATACTTCTAAAGTTTTTATAATTTTATTTCCATTTTTATAAAATTTAATTGATTTGCTGGAATTTGAAATTATTTTTTAAGTTGCATTTTCATGTTGTTGTCTGGTTTTCTTTCTCTCAGATAAAATGCAAGTATGAAATTGCCTTATTACCAATAATAGGCTTATCTGTATTTTAGGAACTTCTTGCTTTGGGTTGTGCAAATGTTTTTGCTTCCTTCTTTTCTTGCTACCCCTGTTCTGCATCATTGTCTAGAAGTCTTGTTCAGGAAAGGTCTGGTGGTAGAACACAGGTAAACATAAAATATCTTAATAGCATCATATTTCATTAAGTGAAATTTTTGTATGAAATAAGGTTTTTATAGCCAATTCTAGTATGTTATATAATACAAATAAAAGTCGTTTCATTTTAGTGAAAAACCATGATGACCTAGTTGAGAGGTTTGTGAGCTTCATACATGATTCTACCTCAAATCATTGTACATTTAAAATCAGTTACATTTATATCAGGCTTTATACATTTAAAATCAGTTGAATCAAATGTTCTCCACTTACATGATATAGAAGTTTGGGGAGGAGTATATCATAATAATGGCATTTAATAGATATCAAATTAGAAGCTTCTTATCAAATTAATCTTTATGTAATTTCAAAAGACAAACCCAACTAAAACTTTCATTTCAGTGGACACATGTATAATAGTGGAGCATATTTGGTGCTGTAAAATTTTTCATCTTGTTAAAAATAGTAGCCACAGCAAGAGGTTAAGGCATCTGGATTCAATTAGCATCATTAAGTTTTTTCATTCTTCTGTTACTTAATTTCTTTTATCCTCACATATGATATGCAAAATATATGGGTTTTCTTCCTCATTTCTCCAAAATAAAGAAAAAGAAAACAAAGCATTTGATCGAAATGGACTACTGTCTTTATGTTATGTTACTGTATTCATTTTTAAGTGAAAAGTCTTATATTTTTAAATATAATTAAATAACATATATAATTAAAATATATAAAATAATTAATAAAATAAATGGTTTAGTATAATTAAAAAAATAAGCATAATTTAATTGATATCTTTCTGCTTTTAGATACCTAAAGTAGGATTAGGATTCTTTTTTTTTATCTTGACAAACGTAAAAAAAATTTTAAAGATATTGCTCTTATTTGCTGAATATCATCTGAATTTATTCTCATATTTATTTAATTATTCTCATATCAAGCTGCATTTTAAAGTCTAAATAATTAAAATTTTAATTGGATTATTCAATTATCCAATATTAACATTATCTTTCAAAAGATTGAAAATTAATCACTTATGTATTTTAAGTGCATAAAAAAATTATTTTTCATCATGGAATTAAAATTAGTCATTTTATATTTTTTGTCAAATTATGTGTAGATAGTTTATATTTTTGTAAAATTATATTGTAGTTTATTATTTTATTTCATCTTGTTTATTATCAGTTTAGAAATTTTAATTATAAAAAAAATTTATCAAAGATTAATCATAGATTTTTATCATCATAATTTCTTTTGCAACATTTTTTATTCTGTAAATTTAAAGAAATTTTAATGTTCTTTGTAAATTTTAATATTCTATTAATTTTTTATCTTTTATTTTTTATAAAATATTAGTTTATCAAATGTTTATAATCAGTTTATTAATGGTCTTTTGTGATAATAATTTATATATTTATTAGTTTCAAAAAATTTCAGATTGCCGGTTTGGTATCATGTTCTATACTTCTTGTCATTTTACTTGCTCTTGCCCCTATGTTTTATTCATTACCCAAGGTAAGATTTGAAATACAAGTTTCAGACATTTAATGCATATTTTAAATATTATCAATATTTATTCTTTGATGAAATCAAAATTCACTAGTTAGTATTTTCTTTGAAATGTTATATAGATTAAAACTTTTAATCATTAGCATATAGACCTCAACCCTATTCTTCTCATAATTCTGATTTATTTTTATTTCACTTCATGATGATATGGCTTGTTCCGAAATTCTTCAGACAAAATATTTGTTCTGTTTATAGACATAAAGCTTATATGCTGTTTCATTTATTTAAACCATTAAATACTCTTATTTAAAATTTATGTTACTATATAGCATAAAGAATGAATTATTTCCATATTTGATTGAATAATGAAAAAATATCTTCTGACATTTGACTATCAATTAATAGAATATTTAACATGTCAATTAATGGAATGTAATTTGGTATATAGTAATGTGAAAGATATCTAAATATTTAATAATAGATAAGATATCCATAAAAGTATCTCAGTCTTTGTTCATTTAAGCTCAAAAATGCATTATGATTCAAAAAATTTCAAAATCATATATTTAAGTTAAATTCCCCCTAAAAAATATATAAAAATTTATTTCATTTTATGCTTTAGCACATCTTAAATCTTATTTTTCTGTTTGTATTATATCTGTAATTTTTTTAAACAACTAAGTAGATTTTGAAAATACAAAAATGTTAAACTAAAATATTTCTCTAAAGGTGGATTCTCAGGAAAAATAACTGAGCTAAAAGTAACTAATTTCTTAGGAAAAGTAACTAATTATATTATTTATAATATTTTTTATAGTGCATCCTTTCTTGCATCATACTTGTGGCTTTGAAGCCAATGTTTTTACAAATGAAAGACTTTTACAAAGCTTGGCGTATATCGAAATTAGATGCTGTAAGTTATTTACATGTTTGAATTCCTTTTGTTATTATTTACTTTCTATTTGATACTAATTATAGGAAAATACTTTCAGTGCATATGGATGGTTACTTTTCTGTCAACTGTGTTATTAGATGTTACTTATGGGCTGTTAGCAGGTGTGATATTTTCTTTGACAACTGTGATAATTCGAAGTGTGTTGTAAGTAATACATTCAAAATTTATATTAATATATTTTAAAAAATTATTTATTACTTCAAAAAAAATCATGACAATAATAAATATCTTCATTAAAAATCACCAATTAATTTATAAATAAAAAAAAATTGTTCTAAAATTAGTTTGGAAATTTGTACAGTTAAAAGAAAAATTCTTTCAAACTGAAATTTTTTATATGCTAGTTTATTATCATTATTTATATGGTAAATATAACTTCTTTTAAAAAGCATTTGAAGACATCAAAAAACATTTTACTTTACTGCATATTAAATATTTTTACTAATATTTATAAATATACTATACTAAATATTTGTCTGTTACACTTTGAATTTATAGATAATGTATATTTCAAAACTTAATTCTTACAAAAAAAAAAAAAAAAAAAGTATTGGCAGTTCGTATATACTATTATTGATCAATTCATTGTTACAAGGCATTCTTTTAATTACATTGTGTATAAATATCTTTTTCTAATTAATTAATATTAAAAGATAATGCTTCTCCTTCCATTTAATATAAAAGATTTCAAGTTCCTAAATACATATTACCTTCATTTATCTATTTGAGCATGATGAATCAAAAAAATTTTCCTTTTCTAGATTGCAGTTTCTTAGTTATTATTTATTTACAAAAATGCTCCTGAGTATCTTATTTTTAAGATGTTCATTTCAAACATTAGAAAGATAAATAAAGATGTTTGATAATTATAGATAGTATGCATTTATAAAACTGTCAATGGACTGTACGATCCTGCATATATAGATCTCAATGGATAGTTATATTCTGTTACATCCACACATCAAAATATTAAATTTATTATTCATTGCAGTATCGTGTTTAAAAATATTTTCAGATTTCTTAATTTTTTTTACTAATATTTATTTTGTTCAGAAATATTTTCAACAAAGTTAGGGAAATAAACAAATTCATTTACTTACTTTTATTACATATGCTTTTATACTTTTAATATGCATTATTATTTCATTTGAATTCTGTGTTTTATTATGTGCAAATTTGATTGAGTGTTTTTTATGTATATATTTAGACCAGTCAAAACCTTCTTAGGAAGAATATCAGATACAGATATTTATTTAGACACAAAGCGATATGACATGGTAAATATCTACTTTTTATTATTGTATGAAGGATTTTGTTATCGGATAATTGCTTGGAACTAAAATTATTTTTGTTTTAGGCTCATGAAATCAAAGGAATAAAAATATTTCATTTTGAATCTGCTCTTTATTTTATCAACAAAGAATTATTTAAATCATCTTTGATGAAGCATGTGCCTTTGAAAGCTGAGTATGTACTTTTTAAATAATAGTGGTAATTTACTTTAATTCCTCTAACATAAAATTTACAAAGAATTTTCAATTTTGCTTATAAATAAACAAATATATATGAATATTGTATCATTATTTTTTTCTATTAGAAGAATATTAAAATAAAGATGTCAATGAATATCAAATCAAAATCAAATAAATATACTTTCAGAAAAGAAAATATGACTATTTACGAAACACAAATATTTTTTCCTTAAATATACTGTTTATTATAAATAAATTACAGTTATATGGTTGATGTGTAATACATATGTAACTATAAATATCTAGAATTTTTACTCAAAATATTAAAAAAATTCCCAAGGTTTATTATATTGTAATTTTTACATTTCTCAAAATATGTAAGCTTTTAAATTACAAAGTCACACTCTAATCACTTTAATCAAAAATTATTTTATTATAATAAAATAGCCATTAGCCCTTACATTTTGTATCATGCTTCTAATAAATGTCACATAAAATTTCATATCATTTCTCCATCTCTCACTGGAATAATCAATTTATATTATGAAGCATCTGACTGCATATGCTTATTTTTTTTAAAAAATACCAAAGGATAATATACGGCAAATAGAAGGAAAACTTTCTGTATGTTTTATACTCATTATTAATGCTCAATAAAATAACTTACTTGTTTGAAATTAAAGATAAAAATATAATTAACATATTTTTTTCTTTTTTATCTTAGTGATGGAATCAAAATTGATGACAGAATTCATCGAATAATCATTGATTGTTCAACATTTACTTTTATAGATATTTCTGGCTTAGAAACATTATTAGAGGTAAAAAAAAATAATAATTCTTTCTGTATTTAAAAAAAAATCTTTACAAAATGTAAATGCTTACTCATTCTGCAAAATAAATTGTTTTGGTATGAAAAAAACAATATTTGTTTTCTAAACCATATTGGTAACATATTTGTATGTTTCTCTTACTTTCTACCAAAAAATTTGTATTTTTTTCTCAGATGCGACTTTTATGCATTCCTATACTTTCAAATAACCTACTCCTTAATTTAAATGTGGTTTTATGATTTTTACATTGCAATTTTTTATAATCAGATATGCCATTAAATTTCATTTAATAAAAAAGTTGTATTGAAATCTTAAATATTAATTATATATCTATACATATTTAATCCAGTCCATCTTTTTGAAAATTTGCATAAATATTTATTTCTATGAAATTAAATTAATTCAAAATTATTAATTAGTTCGGCTTTTAATTTTCTGTAATAAAAGAGAAGGGAAAAAAATCTAGAAAGAGTATCTTTAAGATGAGAGTATTTAATATTCTTTAGTAAAATTGTTATAATATAAATATAAAACAATAAGTGGATCAATTATATTTCCATAAATGTTTGCATCTTTTATACAAAATATGGATGGGATGCACAAAAAAAGTTTGAAAAAATTTGTTTGTTTTAAAATACAATAGTGAGTTCTTATTTTAATAAAATTCTATGTGTAATCTAATTGTAGAATTTCAATTTATTTGTGTGAAAGAGAAATAATATAGGAATTCAAAAACATTTTTGAGTGAGAAATACTGAATGGATATTTTTTTATAAGTTAGTATGGAAATATTTTTTAATCTTGAAATAAAAACTATATAATGTTATTTAAATAACATTTTTGGAAATTAGAAATCTTGAGATGTGTCTAACAAAAGTTTTTCCAGACCATTTTAAATAAAATTGATAATTTTTTTAGATTATACAAGAATATCAGGAAGTGGGAATTGCAGTATTTTTATCTGGCTGTTCTGGTAAATAATGTTTTCTATTAGCAATTGTTTATTCTAAAATATAATTATTTTCTGTCTACGTTCATTCATATAAAAATTCTACATAACATAAAATGAATTTCAAATACTTCCAAATTTAGATACTTTAAGCAAAAGTGTTTGTAGCATAATAACTTATTGATAATTACTATTATATGTCAAATATTGAATGTGAGATAATTTTATCTCTCTCTGTGTGTGTATGTATGTGTGCTTACTAACAGTAAAGGATTCAATGTTTAAGGTAAGGAATTAAGTGGTATTAAAATAACTTGCTTTAAAAGTGTAGGAAAATAGCAATAAGTTCATTATTTTTTTGCCTAATAAGCACAAAAATTCTACAGAATAAGAAATTAATTTCAAATTTAGTTAGAGCTGTTCCTAGTATTAATAACTTATTGGAAATTTTTATTGTATGTCAAATGCTGAATAATATGAGATAAATTATATACTTTTTGGATTCATTCTTCCAACAGTTGACATTTTAATGATCAAGAGAAAAACTTTCTAATTTTTAAGAAACAGAATTCAAGTGGCATTAAATTAACTTGTTTTAAAAGTATATAAAACAGCAATTATTTCATAAAAAAACAAGAGAAAAAATACAAATCTTTTATTTAAAAAAGTGGTTATTCTGCCATTAGAAAGGTTAACCGAAAATGATTTCTTATTCAGCAAATTATATTAGTAATATTTCTTAGCATAACTATCAAACTAACTTTCTAAACAATTTGAATAATCTCAGCATTACTAAGAGCATCAATAGTTTTTCTATATTTCATGCCATACTTAAAAGGTTAGATTAATTAGAATAGTAATTAATGAGCTAATATACAATATAAATAAAACAAAATTTTAATTTGAATTAGTCAGGGAACAATTATATTTCTTAGCATTTCAACAGTCATAAACTTTGATTTCAGTTTATACTCATCAGCTAAAGAATTACTTTTTATATTTTGTTTAATGTATCTCATCACAGTTAATTAAATTTTTCAATATGCAAGAGTATTATATTTATATAAACTTATCTAAATTAATAAATTTCATAATTATTATGTAAAATATTCCTTTTTCCACTATTTTTCTGCATGGTAATTTCACTTGAATTTTAAGAACTATTTTACATTTCAGTTTCTATGCTATCTGTAATGGAACATGCTAAATTCTACGAAAGAGTTTCTCAGCACCCATCAGTGTTTCCTACCATTCATGATGCAGTTGAATTTCAGTATTTACCACACAGCAGTATTTCAAACAGCTGATAAATGTATTTATTTTATTACTTGTTGATTTTGCCAATGTTGTAAATATGCTTAATATAACCATTGTAATATATCTTATTGACAAATATTTATAGTAAAAAAATGACCAAGAACTTGCATAACATGCATGAGTTATTACACTTATATATATATATATTTATCTAGAGTATATAAATACTTAAATGTAAAAGAGGTGGAAAAATAATTTTAAATAATTATATTTTTAAAGAGAACATTCTTACTTAAAAAAAAAATTATTGCAGTAACTTAAGTCATTACAGCGTATAATGAATCTTTTTAATCGTGAAACTTATTTTCTTGCATATTCAAAAAGTATTGATACTTTTTTTTAAACCAGAATTTGATGAGATTTGAAATATTTCTAAAAATGAGCAATTATTGATATGAAAATATTTAAAGATTTTATTATCTTGAATTTTTTAAAAATAAATCTAAATACTGTGATATTGTGCGGCTTATAATGAAATGAAAATGTGATAATTATTATTCTACTTAATACTTATGGTTTGATCTGTGTTGTAACATAGAAATTATCTTGTATATATTCTCAACTTGATTATGATAGTTAACTTATTTATCTGTCTAGTAGTTACTGCAGTTTTGTTTTTTAATTATTGTTTAGTTGAAACGTAATTATTAATCTCATGTTCTTTTCATATTAAATTGAAAATCACACTATTTTAAAAACTTTTTAATAGTTGATTGTATTTTTCTATGAGTAATTGTATATATTTGTTATATTTTGTTGTATAACATTATTTTTGAAAGGTAATGAAAATGCATTGTTTAAAACATATATATATATATCATCATTAAAGTTTTTAATGTTTATTCAAGTAGTCAGTGTCTTGTCAAAATTTATCACTTTCATGAAATTTCAAAGATCAAAACATAAGACTATACTGGATACTATGATAAAGATACATTTGCCTTCAATCATTGCATTTTTATAAAAATAAATTTATTGGAAGAAGAAAAAAATCTGTAATTTATGTAAGAGTAAAGAGAAAAAAATAAGTTATCTAAATACCAATTTTATCTCATTTTTTTAATAACAGATAAATGATTTTCCCCCCTTTTTCATCTATATAATTATGGATAAGCAAGAAAGAACAATGAAGACTTTTTTTTTTTTGTTCATGTTATTTTAAATACTTCTTTAATTTTCACATGTATTTTTATTAGTTGTTGATGGTATACTACAAATCAGTTGTAATAGGGGATTATCATTATTTTGGGCTTTTACAACACACTAATGCAACATAATACAGATATTTTTTTAATGATTTTTGTTCTCATACAACATTAAAATCATTGATAATTTCTTGAATTGAAGCTGTCTAAAATATTGGAATAATTTTCACCGCAGAAAAATAACTTTTTAAAAACTTCTATTCTGCTTTACTAATATAATTTATATAGATACCATATAATTATTTTAAAGTTATGGTTAATATTTAAAAGGTTTCTTAGTTGTTGTATGAAAAATAAATAAAAATTTGGTATTAATAAACTTAAAAATATCCATGTCACAATTTATATAATAAAAGTTCTTAATATTGCTCAAAAGATGGCATTTTGTGATAATTTTAAGCTAATTCCTAATTTAACCCAAAATTTAATATTTCCTAAGTCAAATCTTTAAATAAATCATTAGAGAATGAATTCTTTTGATAATGAAATATGAAAAATTCCTCTTTATTTAGCTTTATCAATTAATGAATTTAAATCAAAACCTACAGAATGATCCCTTCTGAATAACCCCACCAAAAATAATGAGGATTGCTAACAAAAGAATTTATTGAAATGTGTAGTAGCTGCCATATTAAGCTTTTCTGTATAGATATTAAAAAATAATCTACCAATATCGTTTTTACCTTTGTGTATGTACTGGTACACTGATCAAGGGCTTTATTTCGAATTATATTATTAGAAATCCTGCAGGAAAATCTTTAAAAAGAAAATTAGTTAAAATTGAAATTTTTTTGAATTGTTAATCTGAGCTAATAACTTAATTTGGCTCTTATTGGTTTCATCATTTTTGACAACTTGAATATATATAATTTACTAATAAATGATACATTCTAATAAGATGATGGTTTAATTCTTAGTTATTTAATCGGTCCATGCAAGATGAACTGATTGATAACGAGGCAATAAGGACTTCAAATGTAACTAAAGAATGGTTTTATTTCCCAATTACTTAAAAGAAAGACTTTCACATTTATTCTCTCCATTCTAATAAGATGCTTAATTTTTATCAAACCCTTAGTTAAAAGTTTTAATATCTACATTATTGGGGGATTTGCCCCCTCTTAGGCGAGATAAAATTCCTCAAATTGTTATCGATTATTCTTCAGCTTATCAGTAAACCTAAAACATTTTCTGAAACAAATAGAAACTAATCCACAACATTTTCAAATTATTCAAAAATACAGTTGGCAATTCTCTTTTATCACCCATAGTAAATAAAAGAAAATAATATTACAATAAATTATCAGGCATGACAGATTCAGAACCAAAAAAATTGAACTATGCCAAATATAAATAACAAGAATTTCCTTGAATATGAATATATATAAATTGGGCTTGGGATACTAATTTTTTTTTTTTTTTTGTTACAAAAAAAGAAGGCATTCAAACTTGGGGATTTTTTTAGCAATTATCTGTATGATTTCTAAGGAAATAATAAATCAGCTCTTACTTAACCATACATGAATTCAAATTTTATTTAATCTATTGAGTTAATTAAAAAAAAAGAACTTGGGAGAAGGAAAAAAAAATCAATTAAACAGGAAATTGAACTTTAAATATACATTTGCATCAAATGTTGATACCCATTTGTATTATCAAAATGAACCGGTCTTCATGAATTATGGATGTTTATGAAACAAAAGGACACATCAGCTAAATTCCAGCATTGTTAAAGATCTTATATGGCAAACAATTTCTTATATGGCATTTCTTGTATAAACTGACCACCCAGCCACCACCGAACGTAGCAGTATCGACAATCTAACACTGTTTTTTAAACAGAAGGCTAACAATGCAAAAATTTTGCCATTCAAGTCTTTCAGTATCTACAGACTTTTGAGTTTCCAAAAAATACAAAACCAGTCATTTTTATTAATATTCCCAAAACATTATCAATATTCCAAAACCAAGAGTTACCTATCAAGTCAACAGTCACCTACAATAACATAAAACATACCATTTTTTTATTAAATCATCTATATGATTTTTTTAATTAATTTAATAAACCACATCTGTAGAACATCAAAAAGTGTATTCTACAATTCTTTTTCAAATTTTGTTCAAACAACCCTACTCCTCAGAAATTATTTATCAATTAAAACAAACATCTGTTCCAAACATTAAAAATAAAATATGTGTTGAATTATTTCTTCACACCTTTTCAAAGTATAATAAGATTCTACATTTGATAAAAAATAAATTTTCTTTCTTTTTTTCAAAATAATTAGCATAGATTTCTACAATTTTAATTTAATATTTTGGAGGTTTCTTACCTTACTGTGGATGGTTAGGATGCCATCAATTTGTTTACCTAAAAATTAAGACCTATTTGCTAAAAGGAATTTAAAAGAAATGCCTTGCACCTAACTGACAACATTCACAGATAAGAAACAAATCGATTATAAGACATTAGTGAGCTATTGCTCACTTTTTTTTCTACTTGATGATCATCCATGGTAAGGTAAGAACCCCCAAATATATAATACTAAACTCGTACTTCATAGTCACACAATCTGCATAAAATATTTAAAACTTAAATGTTTTTTAAAAACAAGTCAACCCTCTGATTACAAATTTGACTTGTCCCGCAAATTGCCACAATAGCGAAAATAATCAAATGGAGTGAAATATTTTTTTTACAATAGTTACTTATCTTTCCAATATCATTTGATATATGGCCGATATATCTAAGAAGTTTACTTGGCTAGATGATCAATATTCATTAAGCTTACAACTCAATCATAAAACATTGCATTTGAAACACGTTTTCTTAAAGTTCATTCAATTCCCCCTTACAGTATCCAAAATTACAAAATCGTAACAAATTCTGATATTACGAAATAGCAATATATATATATATATATATATATATATATATATATCACTAGAATTTTCAGGTTTGCATTATTTATACAATTTTTAATTATCAGTAATTTTTTAAGTTATTCAAAACTACATTATTTAATCTTGATTCAGGATTTGTCAAACTGAAAAAAAAAGTTTTCTTTTATAATTTTTCTTTATGGGGAAAAAGTAATTTTTTTAATTAAAATTCCACAATTTTCAATTAAGCTTTTAATGCTGAACTATAAATTGACATATCATGAAAACATTAAATTTTATTGCTTGGTAAAAGGTACTGCTAACAAATATTCTTTTAATAAAAGAAAATTAGTCTGTTACCCTATGATATACTAAAACAACTGACTTGACACTACCAAACTATTACAATAGTTAGGAAAATGGGCCTTATGTGAAATTATGTTTCAAGTACATAATATTTTCACTTTAGAAAGCAACAGGAATAAGGATTATTCATGCAATATCAAAACTTAAATTTTTTTTTCACTAATGGCATTATGAATTTAAAAACACTAATATATTATAAGTACTTACATCATTAGGAATATTAATCATAAAATATAGGTTTAAGGTTAACACAATAAAGTGTTAAAGTTTTCAGATAAAAATTGCATGTTTACAAAATAGTGCATTAGATTCAACTGAAATTAAAAAGAAACTTTCTTAGAGAAAAAAAAGCTACAGTATCAAAAGTATTAGTAATATAAAGGAATACAGTATTTCTTAATATAAAGGAATTCAATACTTTATTTCCAGTTCATTGATTCCAGTCATAGTTGAGCCATCATAATCTGAAGTAGACATTTATTTTTTACTCGAAACCCTATGTTCACATTTGACGTACTTCCGCCAACATTATGAAATTGGAATCATCATACTCACAAGAATATTCATGGTTAAAGATCATCTGTATTTAAAAATTGACAATTTTTATGCATAGCATTTAACAGGCAAATGAAATATAGTCATCTGTTAAAGTAATTAATAAGCCAAAATCAAAAACTGATACAAATACCTTATAATTTATCCTTCTACAATAATTAATATCTTGCTTCAATTACAATATTTAAGTAAACCATTAAACAAAATGGCATAAATGCTGAGAGTACAGCTACAGCTTAAGGGAACACATATCCAATGTATTCCAAACAGAATTTAAAATCCCAAAATCCACATGACACACAAAAAGAAGTTTTAATTCCATTAATTGATTACTTACATCTCTTGGCAGAGAAGTTTTTAATTCTTGTTTAAATACTAATTAAGCTTTTAAACAATTTTATGTCACAGCTTTTCATTTAAAGAGTACAATAAAATAAGGGGTATTAAAAATAGTATTGATAAAACAATTATTCTTATATTTACATTGAAGAAACACTAAAGATTTTTTTAAATAGTTTTTCAAGCAATTGGTAGATAGGAAAAAGAAGAGAGCCAGAGCAAGATTCAAATCTGGTAAACTTTTATTACATTATTCTTATCACTGCAGCAATACAAAGGTAATAAGTTACAAGAATAATGCTGTTTCAGAGTTCACCAGAAATTTAAGATACATTTACTTATTCACTCACATCCACATTTTCTGTTTGAAGTCCTTTGAAGGTAGTAACAGGCACGTGTGTTACCAAAGTGTAGAGCTTGTGAATTGAGTCTTCATCATCGTTACGCCTTCGTGAGAGCTGGACTCGAACTCTGTATGGAACGTTTCGGACTCCCTTGGACCAAATGAATTTGTTGAGACGGGTATCAACTCTTACATCGGGGGTTCCCATTTGCTTTTCGGCAAACTTTCGAATTTCTTTGATAGCCCTAGGAGCACGTTTCTTGAACCCAACACCATGAAGTCGTTTGTGCAAATGGATAGTATATTCTCTTGTCACAACTTCGCTAAGAGCACTCTTTCCTTTCTTTTCAGCCTTGATTTTGGCCATTTTAGTATTAATTTAGAAAACAAGAGGTGAAAACTGCACGAATGCAAGTCCTCGGACACGTCGAGACCAAAAAATGGCGTTCGCAATTGTAAGAGTTGAGGTGTACAAAAGTAATTGCGGAAGAAACAATGCGTACTTTAACTGTGAATTCCAGCTCGATTTTAAAATCGAGGTGTGTGTGTGTTTTGTATTCTGTAAATATTTCAAAAACAACAACAAATGAAAAATTAATATGATTAAAAATATTTTTCATTGGATTTTACCTCTATCAAAATGATAAATTTTGAAATAAATTTCCATTTTTTAAATATAATTATCAAAGCATTTAATTTATGTATTATAACTGTAAAGGTTTAATTTTGAATTTAAAAAATATTTTTATTTATTTACGACAGCCTATATCAATTTTTTAAAATAAGGCTGTTCAAATGGCTTGGCCTGCAGTACTCTCTGTATGCAGTTAATAAATAATTAAAATGAGCAACATTTTTCCTGCTGGGAGGTGTGGTTTGTTATCAAAATAACCGTGTAGCCTTCAGGTAAAGAACTTCAATTTTTCTTTTACTGAAATACAATAGCTTAAATTGGTTATTGTTGCTGTTCGAAAATTTCATTTTTTTTACTACATGTGAGTACTGAATTAAAAAAAAAATTGAAAATTATAGGAGGATTCAAAGGGTTATTATTTTAACGCTGGGTCCGGACTTTTATTTTTGGGAATGCGTAGTCACACAAATAGAAATAGAGTAAGGACATACATCTCTTTGAGACCCAAGGATTTTTTTTTTTTTCCTTCCTTTTTGTCCTTCTCAGCAGAA
This sequence comes from Argiope trifasciata, assembly GCA_026543055.1. Classification (NCBI taxonomy): domain Eukaryota; kingdom Metazoa; phylum Arthropoda; class Arachnida; order Araneae; family Araneidae; genus Argiope; species Argiope trifasciata. The sequence continues at coordinate 200,371 of JAPMOQ010044575.1, forward strand.
GCGTTCACGATACGAATGACCTACTGGAAGACATTTTTCTATCTTTTGTAATGAAACTTTGAAAAATCTTCAGTGCTATGGTAATCGAAGTTTCGAAAGAACTTGATGTAGTTCGAATTGGTATCGATAGATATTCTTTAAAAACCGGCGTGCGATTGCGAGTAAGTTACTAAGAAGTGTCAGTGAATTACTATTCTACATTTACGAGTGATTAATTACTTTGCAAAAGTAAAACTATAATCACAGAAGTCTTTCAAGCGCAGTTTCGCCGGGTGAAGCGAAGAGTAATTTTTTTTATGTTAATTATTTTGGGAAATATCGGAATTTTGACTTATTTAGAAAACAATTCCTTCAAAGATTTTCGAAGTATTTTGATATCTTCTAAATGTTTAATTTATTTAAAAGATGGCTGCAGTATGTTTTCCCCCCATTTCTAATTGTGCCTGATTTTAAAGCATTTTTTTCCAGCAGTATTGAAGTTTTAAATTATTAGTTCTCCTGTATCAATTCAATATTTTTAGAATTATATGTTAATAAAATAATCATTAGAATAATATGAAATGTTCTGTTTTCTTGTTGCATATATTTTTTACATTATTTAAGTAAAACAATGAAATTAAATGCTAGCTCTTTATTCTTGTATATATTTTAATGAATTTTTTTTAAAAATCAATTTTTGTTGTTGTTAACCATTTATTCATCGACAGATATTTTGCAGCTTGCGAGATTTTATTCAATTGCAAAAATTAAAGCATATCATTTTGTATGTAACAATATTTTTTTTGTCATGTAGGTAAACTTTTGTTGCCTCTGTGAATTAGTTTATATAATATGTTACTGAGCCATTATGATTTTCTTTTTCTTTAAATGCTAATCAGTTACATCTCCAGTCACCATGTAGTGTGTGTTATTCATCTGCTTTTATCAAATTACTGATGAATGAATTCATTGCTGTCAAACGAAAAAATAGATAATTATGCTAGTAATCTTAAAGAAGCATAGATCTTTTCTTACATTTTGTAAAGGGCAGAGAGTAGTTCTTTTTCTATTAAATCCTTATCTTTAGTGATAGTGGTTTTTATATTAAATAATTGGAGCTAGAATATTTACATTTGTTCTGGATAATTGATTCTAATAAGTAAATCAAGATTTCAAATTAGGATCAACTTAGAAAACGACAATTAAAAAAACACAGTTGTAAGTTACATATGCTCATGACCTGTACTTCTAGCTTTATTTTAAAAAAATTATTGAATTAATAAAACAAACATTTTGGTAATGAATTGAAAACTCCAATTAGGTTGGTTATAGATTTGTGTGTGTGTGTGCATACACAATTTAATTTTGTTGCATATCTGCTTAAAAGTCTTCTACTTTGTTGATTAAAGGCAACCAATGTTAAAATACTGGACTAAAATCAGTGCTCTACTTCAGGTGTTCCAAAATCACTGATCAGTTGCAGTTATCATACTTGTTCATTAATTTGAATTCTTTGCTAGATATATTAAACCAAGTGATATTAATCTGAACTGCATGATATACAAAAAATAATAAGACCAAACTTGGATTTCGGTGTATAAGTTGATCAATATTTGTTGTTGAAATGTTAGTATACCGTATTTCTATTCAATACTTGTGTAAATGGTTCCATTAAAGAAATACATATTCCTAAATTTCAAATATTACTTTTATATGTCACAAGCCAATTGTAATAGCTATATTTATTTTAAAACAAGTGAAAATGCTGATGTAGATTCTGTATTTTTAAATTATAAGATTCTTTTGTAAAATTGCTCTATTTATCCTTAATTGCTTGAAACAATTTAATTTTTCCATTTTATTGTAAAGATGGATTAAAGAAAAAAAAGTGAAAAATGAAAAGTATCCTGAATAAAGAGAGAATTTTTTTTTTAAATCAACTTTTTATGTTAAAAGATTTTATTAACCTATAACCTAAATATGTTGTATAGGGGGGAAAAGCTCAATTCCTTACGTTTTATTTTTATATAGACAATCATGGATATAAGCCTACGAGTCATCAAGGAACCCCGAGGGTTTATCAGGATTATCCAATGTGTATGTAATATTTCATTTATTTATTTGAAAGATGCACTTGTTAAAAAAGTAAAATTCAAGCTACAAAAATTATTCATTGTTGTTTCAAACTGTGAAATTTATTAGTTAAAACTATTATTGAATTGAATTTTGTTACTTTCTATTTTTAAATTTTTTTTTATTTATATGTTTTAATGAATTATATAATAATTCATGGACTCTCAAACTTTATAAAATGTATATATAGCAACTTTAAAAAAAATATCCATGAAAAATATACCCTCAAAATAAATGTAATAAAAATACTATTTTTTTTTTTTTTTTTTTGAAAGATAATTTACATTTACTTGTGTAACATGTTTCTTAGAACTTTGTAATAGTATCAGCTGTGCAAATTATGAGTCATTTTATAATAAAGCATTTATTTTTATCTTTTGTAATCTAAATTAAAAAGTCTTTGCAGATTTTGAATAGTGCAGATTTTGTGCTGATAATAATTATTAAAATTCAAATTCTTGTAGCTAATGGCTATCCTGGCATTCTCAACTACTGTTGGCTTTGTAACGGAATGTGCATTTAATATTACATGTGAAGAAGCCAAAGAGAATGTGATCAAAATAGAATACACATTTGGATATCCTTTTGCGTAAGTCAGTGTACTTTATATATATTTAACTTGGAAATAAATAGTAATATATTTATACCTTTTTATTTCTTGTCTTTCATCTTTCTTAAAAAAGACTTTTAAGGAATTAGGAAGCTAGAAGGAAAAACCATCATAACTATCCAAATTATATTGGTTTTTACGTCTATAAATCTGTAGTGCATCTTCATTTGTGGTTTGTATATTGTTACATCTTAGAATAAATTAACAAATTTGATTTCATAGTCTAGCATATTCTTCAAATAAAAAAATGTTTCCAAATTTTAACATAATTTCAATAGTATGTAAATATTTGCATTTTTATTTGATTCATTAAAAAATAAATATTAGTTATTATTAATCTACTCGTATGTAAAATGTCTTGAATGATTTATCAATTTAAAAAAATATGTTGAATTCAACATCAGTATTATCTTTTTCTCCTTTTGGTGCATTATGACCAAACATGGCTCTTGCACCATAACACACCTCACAAAAATAATCCCTGTTCTGCCTGTTTTGTTTTACATTTTAGCAATAAGATGTACATCTAATATTCTTATCTTTAATTCAAATGTCCATAAATAAATAAATGTATGAAGCATAGCAGCTATTTTGACGAATTTGTTTACTTAGTAATTTAATGAACAGTGTTTGAATTTTTTGTAAATATATTTCTGCTTGTTGTTTCATAACTTAATGAGATGATAATAGAAAAACACTTTTTAACTATCTGCATTAAGAATATGTCTTATTTATTTTGCATATTAATACTAAATTATAATTTATTCTAAAAAAATATTGTGAATGTTATATAATATTAATAAAATAAGCCAAGCAAAAATTAATACAACCAAATCAAAACTATAACCGATAGAAAAATAATCCAGCCTGAAAATTTCGCCAAGGGTCTTTTCCTAGCAAGGATTCAAAATAAGGGATTTTTTCTGTGAGGCATCGGTGGACAATGGTCAAAAGTATTGACACCTTATGACCCAAAAATCCCCCGAAAATTAAGGCAAAAGAGACATACCAATTTAAACAGCAAAAAACACAAAAAGAAAGCAAAACATTAAAAAACATCACCAAATGAAACAAAAAAATATAAGAAGTAAAACTACTTAAGAATATTCAACCAAAATTAAAATAAACAACTCAATTAAGAAAATAAAAGAAGAAAGAACTCACCCACTATAAGAAAATCTCACCGAACTGCCTTTCTAATTATAATACGGTGTAAATAAAGATAAATGTAGTTTATGAGCACCTTCTATTTTACTAATATTTCATGATTTCTTTTTTTATTAAAATATTGATATTGCAGTATTTTTTGGCATAGTTAAAGAAATCATTTTTGTTTAAATTTTTAATGAAACTATTTGTTGCTTTTATAAATGTTTGTTGCTATTTCTATTGGTATAGTTTTGTTCCTTTTTGCTAGGCTTATGTTGTTAATTAATTTAGATTCATTTGTATTTTAGTAGTAGCTGCATTTGCGCTCACCAAATACAATGATTGACTTTTTAAAAACTAAAAAAATTTTAATTCTTAAACTTGTTTGAATCCGTAATAATTTTTATTTTCAATTCTAATTTTAGTTTTGTTTCCGTAATTAATGTCGTTTTTGTTTCGTTTACATAATTTTATTAATTTTGATTTATTTCATTAATTGGTTCTATTTCATTTGCCTTTCATTTTGTGAACTTTTTGCTTTTAAATCTGAATTGAGTTTTGATTTTGACCTAGTTGATTTCGTTTCAATTTTTGTTGATCAGGAAATGAGTTTTGTTTTAATAATTTTATGTTTCTATATCTATATTATATTGATAGCTTAAATAAGCATTATCTTATTTCGAGATGTTCAAACTCGTCTCTTGACATTTCTCTTCCATTATATGCCTTATTTAAAATTTACTTCTTATATTTTATCTGTAAAGAAAAGAAGTTACTTCAATCACTGTTTACACTGTTAAGAGGATATAACAATCTAAATTTCTAATGAAATTGATATTTTGTTATATGTAAAGCATAAAATTTGTATTGATTTATAAAATAAATTTTTGAAAGCACATGTTTATATGATTATCGTTATAAATAAATTCCTATTGTTTTTACAATACTCCATTTCTTATATGAACGAATATTTATTAATGTATTTTGCTTTTTAGTTTTAGTTATTATAGTTTGGAAGTAAATAATTTTAAGATATATTTTTATTTAATATCTCTGATCGTCTATCTATTGTATTAATTTTTTATATTTCCTTTGTGCTTCCCTAATCCGACGCCTTCAGAAAGGTAAGCATTTCACAAATCATCTAAAAATGTATCATTAAATTCCTGACAAAATCTATTTTCATTTAAGCTGAACTTTTATTAAATTATTTCTGATGAGTGTATTGATTTTTGTATTCTTAATGTGATGTTTTTATTTCTGTATATAATTTTGAAATTATTTGTATTTAGTGTATTCCTATTACAGTCTCACATTTTAGAAGTATGTTTTTTTTATAATTATTAATACATTTGATATTTTACAATATCTATGTTTTTTGTATACATGTAAAATTAATCAAAATGGATATACTTGTAAGTCTTGCAGGGTTTAATAATATTAAAGCAAATGTAATTGATAAAAGTTTTGTTTGAAAAGTTAATTAAAAATCAGACAAAAATAGTACTGTAATAAAACTGATCCAGTTATAGAGCTGGCTTTCTTTTAAATCTAAGATATATAAAATTAATGTTTATGCAATAATTTTTCGAAAGTTTGACAAAAAAAAATGTAAAATCTGGACACCTATTCGCCTTCCACACCTTAGAGATATTTAGAAAATGTTTATAGTGCAGTTTATCCTCCCTAGATTTAACAAGTATTTCTTCATAGTTTTGTTTGAATTTATCAAGAGATGTAGAATCTTATATATGACTAGCTGTTACCTGCGACTCTATTCGCTTGGAAATTTCTATGTATATGTACGAAAAGCTATCAAATAATCACAAATAAAAAAATTAAACCTAAACTAAAAATGATACATTTAAAAGTATAAGCATATACGAAAAATATATAACATAAATATAATTCAATAACAAAAATACACAACATTGTATACCCAAAATAAAACAAAACGGCAAATCAGGCCCGTATTTCTTTAAAATCAGATCAAATTCATTTTATTTATTATTCAAGATTGAGATAGCAACAATATTATACCCATAATTTTTAAACTTTTAATTTAAATAAAAACACAGTACCAACAATAACTCATAAACTTTCAATGCCAGTTAGCATAATGTACATTTCTGACTTAAAAATTGTTCCTTGGTTAAATAACTTGAAGACACAGGTTGTCTTTTCTGGGGTTTATTAGATAACAATAACCTAACAATTAAAGGCACAGGGATACTCCATAATATAGTGGGTCTAGAAAACTGCACTATGGTTTATTTTGGAAGAGAGAGGGAGCCAAGATTGCACTTCTGACCATCCGAGGGTCAAGTTTGCTTCTCCTGAAATATATATATATAATATAAACAAGCAGCAACAGCGAGACCATGTGATGTTTACATGATTGTCAGCTAGTTCTGCCCAGGAAGTTCACATGGTTCAATGAATTCTTAACACCTACACCAGTTGAGATAATGCAATGCAGATAAGAAATGTTTTATTTCCTTTATTCTGTTTTCTTTTAATTTATAAGTACTTCCGAATGAATCCAAAGGATCGATTCATTAACAACATTAATTTTAAATGCATCAAACACTAAGAAAATAAATAGAATCGTTTGAAATAATCGGTCAAAATTCTGCTAAGCCTAACTTGGTTACTGTTGGGGAGGGGGAAACTGGAGTCTAACTCATCTTTGATGGGATTTGGTCTCAACTTTTTAGTGTGAAAGTTAGTTTTTAATAAAAATTTAACCACTCAATTAACCAAAATAAAAAGTAGTCTATCCTGACTATAATGTGTCTTTGTGCTAAATTTCATCCAATTCCATTAAGCTGTTCTGGTGGGATTGAGTAACAAACATCTATCCATCCAACTTTCACATTTATAATATTAGTATAGATTTAAATAAATTCAGTTTTATAGATACATTTTCAATGGCACTTCAAGTTGGCAATGCAAATAATGCCATTTGGTATGCATAATTTGCTCCATTTAAGTAATCTAGATTATCATTGTAAAATATAATTGAAGCTAATTGATATATTTGAATAAAACTTAATTTTTAAGAGCCAAAAGTTTAAAATAATTTTTTGTAATTCTTACTATAACTTTGAGGCATGTTTTAACATGCATGAAGTCATTCAGTCATTCTTCATAAACATTTTTAGTTCTCCTCATATTCTGGTTTGAGTTGGCATTGGTTACTATAAGATTACTGAGAATTATTTTTATTAAAATATTTATTCTCCTTAATTTTTTTAACTGAAATGTGTATAAAAATTTAATATTTGTATTTGATTATGCAAGTTCTTATTTAGCATTGCTTCTATTAAATTTAGTCGTGAATATATATGTATGGATTTTATATATAAAATTAATCAATTTTGAAAGAAACTTGATTTTGTATAAATAAAGTTTATTTCTTATAAATAATGTAAAAGTTGTTGGATGGTTCAAGAATAGAGAAGTCAATATAAAATTTATAAAATAAATATTAGGGATTTTATTTTGCATTATGCTGGAATTTGAATTCTTTATTAACAATTTATATTTTATTTAACTTGGTTCCTGAATGAAATTTTTTATCATACGTCTTTAATTTTTTAATGTTCTCTTTCTCCCTATTATTAGAAACACTGTGTTGCATATTCCTGATGATTGTTCCCAAGATACGGTTAAAATGGTCCTGCCCATTAATTATTCAAGTGCTGCTAAGTTTTTTGTGGCAACTGGAGTTCTTTCATTTCTGTATACAATTGGTATAATGATTGTATACATCTTCCTCCATCAGGCATATACTGATAACACCAAATTACCTGTTGTGGTTTGTATTATTTTAATAAATATATCTGACTTTTTTCCCCATAAATGTAAAGTTTTCTGCTAATAATGAATTTATTACAGTACTAACTAGCAGTATCTAAAATCACACAATATTACAGTATAGTTTATTTTACATACACATAGTATATATTGCATACACATAGTATATATTACAGTAGTATCTAAAATCACATATTAGATATTAGTACACACTCTGTTAGATGTTAGGAATTTTTCTCATTTGTTTTATGTACCTCTGTTTAATCAATTAATACTGGTTTGACACCTTTTTTGCTGTTTATAAATTATTGCAACATGGTGGAGGGGGTGATTAATCCTCTAAGGGACTGTGTCTGTTTCTGTTTAAGATTTTGTAAATAAACTTCTTTATTTTAATGGATATTCAAATATTTTTTAAGAAATACAGTAAGATTTAAAATTAATTAGAATATCTTAGCAATTTATATCTATGCCTTTTCAATTGAAATTTTTTTTGTATGTGCAGTACTAAAAAAAGGTTTTCTGAATAAAAATTTACTGCAAAAAAAAAAAAAAAAAGTGAAGGTGGAAGGAGGTGGGAACAAATTTAATGAATGCCTTTTAAAAAAAATTAGTTCTTAAAACTATAATTTCTTTATCAATTATTGATATTTAAAAAGATGAGATAAAAATGCCCCACCCTTCAAAGGCTATTTATCGTCCCTTAGGGAGCATTTGTAGATCAACTCTTTTGATTGACTTTATCAATTATTTCATTAGTTTAAAAAAACCTCATAAATTTAATGTCATGTAAATTACCAACTAGTATTTTATAAATAAATACTTGTTTAATAAAAATATTTTTAAAAAAATTTATAAAAATATTATTAAAAATTATATCTATAAGAATATTCAAGTTTTTTATTGTTAATAATTTATGATCTTTTTTTCAATAAAACATATTACAATTTCTCAAATTGATCAAGTAATGCATTATATTTATAATTTCTTTCTGCTTTATAAAACTTGTCTCATTTTTACCGAAGCATATTCTGTTGTGTTTAATATTTGTAGGCTACTGAATATATTTGAGAGGAAGTTATGTAACTTTTTTCTATAATTCTTGGGCTAATTTTGATTCTTTTCACTGAGCTTAATTTTCCCCCTTCTTTCTTCCCCTCATTCAGTTCTGAAATGAATAATTGAAAATGAATATATTAGTAATGAATTGCTGTTATAAAATGGTACTTAAAAAAATTAAGTAACTATATTATTGGATTGTATAAATTGCATTAAAGAAATTTGTGTTCAAATCATAAAGTAAGTTTTAAAGACTTAATATTATTATTGCTATAAAGTAATGAATATTATAATACATAACAGATTTGTATCATTGTTTGAAAGAGAGAATTCAAATACAATTTAAATTCCCTGTGTTATGACATAAAGATACAGCTCAGTTATAGATATTTTAAACTAGCCGCCTTTGGTGACCAGCTGGTTCGCCATGAGTAATGCGTTCTAAAATTTCCAATTAAATCATATATTTTTTAGCCAAAATTTAAGAAATAGTTTAAGTTAAAAGATTCAGTTATTAGTAGTTAAAGATTCGGTAACTTTATTCGGAAAAACTTTTTGAGTTTAATGCTCTAATAATTTATCAATTATGCTTCCAAAATATTAAAAATGTTTTTTTCGATGATATTGCCAAAATGTTAAATATGTTTTTTAAAGAAAGCGAAAAAGGGAAAAAATTATTGAATTAATGATACAGATATTGCGAACGATTATAGAAATATGCCATTAAGTCGGAATTTTAATGCATATCCTGTCTAAATTCAATCAGGTTTACTGTAAATAAAGATAATTTATGGAATTAATGATATAAATATTGCAAACGATTTCTTAGAATCCTTTGCCTTACATTTATTTTTTTAGAAGATATCACATTTTATATTTATGTTATTTTATCCAGTCATGTGTTGAAAGTTGTATTTCTTTAGATTTGATTTGCGATGATAGTTGTTGCTTTTTTTTATTTGAACTTCCGGCATTGTTTTATTTTATTTTATCCAGTCACGTGCTAAACAAAACATGGTTAAAATATTTCTTTAAAAATTCTTTAAAAATAGAAGGTAGAGTTATACATTAAAACACTGATACCACTTGAAAGTAAATTTTTTATCTTTAAATTGATGTTAAAATCATGTTTGTCTGATAATAATTTCAGAAGTTATAGCGGAAAAACGTCGAAATTTTGCTTAAATTTTAATTAATTCAGATTCTAATTAAAAATTCAAAAAAAGGGCTCTGAGGTGCACATTCCCAACCTCCAAGGTATACATGTACCAAATTTGGTAGCTGTAGGTCCAACAGTCTGGCCTGTAGAGCGCCAACACACACGCACACACACACACATTGAGCTTTATTATAAGTATAGATATAGAGGATGATTAATACCAAAATAATAAATAAAATTTGATGCACATTGTAATTAATATTTTTTAGGATTTGGGAATTACTGCTGTTTTGTCTGTATTTTGGATGGCAGGTTCAAGTGCATGGGCTCAAGGGGTTACTGATCTCAAATATTATATTCATCCAGAAACGCTTTTCACCTTTTTCTCCATTTGCAAGAAAAATACCTGTCAGACTGTTGAAGAGGGATCATATGGAGTGCTGAATGGATCCTTAGTAAGACTTTTTTTTTTCCCCTTACAATAAACTGGAAATGGGCAGTTAAATTTTGCATATAAAATTGCATTTATTAAAAATAATAATGAAGAGATTATTTAAAATAGAATCATTATCAGAAAATTTGATGTTTACCATAACATAGTGTGTTTACATAAAGTTGAACATTTGCTTTTATTAGAAGTAAATATTTTAAAAAGTCACAAACATCAAGTAATTGAATAAATGTCAGATTAATACATAGTCAATATGATGAATATGTACTTTTATTCCTTAAACCCAAGCAAAATTCTTCATTCAAAGCAAAAAATTTCTGTAGTTATTCTTTCATGAAAATCAATTGATTTACTTTGTTTTCTGCTCTGATAAGTTTCCCAAGTATTTTTTTATCTATTTTTGTAACTGTACTTGACATTTTATATATTTGAAAATAGGAAATAAAATGCCACTATTATTTATTCAAAATTTTATTTCAATGCAAAATATTCTGATCTCATACCGTTTAGCCAAAAAAGAGTTAATTAAATCTTTATGATACATTGTAGTTATAAAAAGCATTGTGCTCTTTAAAAAGAAATTGCATTGTAATTTGGCCATAAAAACATCACAGATATCTAAGGTTAGTAGATAGCAATCTTAGTGCAATAGTGCACCAATTTTTTTCTTTGAATTAGAAAATCCCAATAAACATAGTTGAATAGACATAGTTCTTCAATTTTTGGCAAAGCATATTGAATGATATCTGAAATTTCTCAAGCTTTCTAACTTTTAAAACTTTCCTAAAAGTTTGAGATATTGTACACATTTTTTATATGTATTTACAGTATCCGCTTTTGATATTTTCAGAACTTAATTTATAATTAATTGAATAATTTAAATTTCTGTGAGTAGCATTATAGAAATTTTTTGAAAATATTGCTTTCAAGATTTAAAAATTTATAATTATTTAAAATTGTAGAAAGTAGAAAACAATTTTAAAATTTTGCTTATTAGTACACTAATAAATTTGTTTAAAATTTTATTTATTTATTTATTAGATACTTGGCTTTGCAAACTTTTTGCTGTGGACCAGTAGTTTATGGTTTGTGTACAAAGAAACAGTATTCCATTCATCTGAAGTCCCTTCTCAGCCTCCTCAGAACCAGGCTCCTAAAGGTGGTGTTGGAAGAGTGTAATTTTATAAATGCATACACTTGAGGCATTAATTGATCAGTGATTTTTTTTTTCAGAATTTGAAAATATAATCTCGGCCATATACACTAATTATTTCTTTCATTTAAATCTATTCATTCATTTTTCATTGATTTTTTTCATCGCAGTTCATTTTGTCAGAATGAGTTTAAGTTAATTTCATTGTTGATATTTTCTGTTTTCGTTGATTATTTCTGTGAATATGGTATTTTGTTATGATTACATTGTGTCAAAACACTTGCCTTTTTCTTAGGTTTTTCTGATTTATTATTTTAAGTGGCAAAATGAATATAGAATTATTTTCTTATTAAAGATATTTGGTGAAATAATGTCAAATCTATTGATTGTTATAAATGTATGCACCATAGATTTATTTTTATGGATGCTTTTATAGAATTTTTAATCTGTACTTGATGGAGAATATATATTGAAGGATTTTAATTGTGCGTGTCCTTCATTAAGGAATGAAAATATGCATGTTATTTTAAAACTTTGTCATACTATATGAAAAAAGATTAGGGATGCAAAATATGCTTTGTAAGCTTTCCTTTTAAACTATGTTTGTACACTTTTATATCAGAGAATGTAGTTTCAATCTGCTGTGAAAGCAGAATTAATAAAAAATGTAATTAACTGACATTAATTTTTAATTTTTGTATTTAAGGCAAGATTAGAATGTACAATATAAAAAGAATTGAATGAATGAGTAATTAAACCGTAATAATTTTCTTGCTGTCATCCTAAATCCTTTATTGTAACCTTTATTTATGTGTTTTATTTCATATTATAAAATCACATATATTAAAAACTTTTTTTTTACTACCTCATAAGCCAATCACAATTGCACCAGTTAGTGTATATTATTACATTTGCACTAGTCTAACAAATTGCACAAGTGATATATTATAGCTTTATTGATTTTATGTTTGCTTATTATATTTGGTGATGGTACTTAAGTATTATTTTACAGCAAAAAGTTTAAAAACATCTTTATTGTACTTAATTTTGTTTTAATGTTTTATTGATTTAAATCTTTATAATCAAGAACTCAAAGTAATACTAAGACAGCTATGTAGTCATTGTCTAGCTGACTGTAAATACTTTGTGTATTACTTAGTTTAATGTTGCCATATTCTTGCTTTGTTAATTATACAACCTGCGTCTTTCGTTTCAAAACAGTTCATTAATAAATTGTACAAATTAATGTATTAATTTTTTTTTCTATTTATATATGTGTTGTACCTCTCTTTAATTTCAAATTTCAACTGTAAATAACAGTGTTTCTTTTGTTATGTCATAATTTATGTTTTGATTTTCTTTTGTTTGCTTATTTACAGTATTCTTACTACTGAAATCAAAAATTAAATGTCGTCCAAAATCTTATTTTAAAGAGATAAAATCTAAAATACAATTGAGATAATAATAATAAAGTTTCAAATTAATATAAAATTCATTTGAATGAAAAAAAAATTATATCATGAAATTTACTATTTTTTAAAATTTTTATTCCGTCTTAAATATTACTTATACACATATAATATAGTTTTGTAGTATAAAAAAACTTTTATTCATAAGAGCTTAAATTCCTTCCTTGCAACTAAGTATTGTGTTATATACTAATAAATGTTTGATATGTATTAATTAGCTTTTTTTGTTTTGTTAATTTATCAGCACTGCCATTATTTGTTTCCTTTGTACTGATTTTATACCTTTCCTTAATGCACTGAAGGATTGTTTTCTATCCTTGTTTGAAAATAAACAATTGTTACATTTCTCAATTGTGTCTATGAAAGTAAAATTATTTTATGTATGTTTTTGCTTTATTATAAATATAAATGAATCAAAATTTGTATGCAAAATAATCTACTTAATTATTAATTAAATGAATTCTAAGAATTCATTGAGGTTGTTTTCTTTTCTGTTGGATTATAATTAACTCCTAAAGGAGAATGAAGTGTTTGGAATTTGGCTGAGGTAATTAATAAAAAAATTTTACTGCTTTTCCCCTATGTAATAGCATTATATATATATATATATATATATATATATATACATATAATTATACAAATATATATATATATATATATATATATATAATGGTGAAATAAGATGAAGTTGAGTTTAAAAAGATAAATCTACAATTTGAGCAAAATGAAGTCTATATTAACATTATATAATATTGTATTTTAAAACTATTCCCATCTGTTTGTGATGTGAAAATTTTAACTAGAAATATATAGATATTTCAGATTACAGTTTAATTATGTGCTAAATATTTTGAAATTTTACAACTAATTAAGGCTTCATTTAAAAAATCATTTAATTTAATCACATGGTCTTGATGAAATAAAATTTCATATCAAAAGTGAGAATGGAGGATTTAATTGTGTTTCATAAAATTTTAAAAATATTGATTTGTTGGGATTTATTATAAAAGAAAAAAACTTTACTCAGAAGTTGGATTACTTTGTCTTGTAGCAATTACGAAAGCAGTTAAGTCGAAGATAACAGTATATTTCATTTATATATGTAATTATGTATCATAATCTAATTTCTTAATTTTTGTCTTAATTTAGTCTATTTTCATCCAAAAGTATTCTTATTCTCTGATTCAATTCTGTTTTTTTTTTTTTTAAATTTATTTAATGTTTATCATACTTTATAACTACTGAAAGCAACAGATTCTTGCATTCCGAATGGAAGGATAAAAATTCTTAATATTAGCGATATTCTTTTAAAAATACTTAAATTTTCCTATCCTAAATAGACATATAAAATAAATCACTATCAAACTCTCATTGTAAATTTGTTTCTTTTTTGCAATGTAGACTGGCATATTTCTAACTGCTTATACATAAATTATGCCTTTATTATAAAAAATTGATTCCTATTGTCACTAGATGTACAATAATGCTAAAATATTTTCATTCACTGTGGGGCAGAAGATATTTCGTTATCGGATTTGGTTGTATAAAGTTTGCTTAATACGTAGATAGCCGAGCCACTTTCAGAAAAACGACTCCTTTTTCCTTGCTAATTTAACTTACTTGAATAAAAAAGAAGCAAATCAAAATATGAATTGTGATGGTCATTGGTGTATTTCAAACTTAGCTACCACTCAAGATCACTTGACTGATTATATAGAAAGGGGTTTAAGCAAATTGATTGGAAACTTCCTATTTGGGTATTTAATAAGTAAATAAATCTACTTAACAATATGAATACAAAACTAAAAATAGGCGTTTCATGAATTGCAAAGTACTTTGTGTTATTATCAGTACTTTGTCAAAGATAATAAGCTGGTACCTGATGCGTTGCTGCGACCGGAAAAAATATTAAGTCCTGTCAATCAATAATTTGGCAATATTTTATCAAAATATGATAAACGATACAACAGTATATAAAATATGAACAAACAAATATTTATTTGTATGTATTAGATTTGTGTATTTTAGAATTGTAAAACTTGGTGCTCTTTCAGAATGGTAATGAAAGAAACTATTTATTGTATCTCGTTTAATATTCGATCAGAATTCTCAAGTTCAGTTTTAAAATATGTGATTAAAATATTTTAAAACTGTTTAAACATAGAAAATATATTTATACCATAAAATCTTAATATAGTTGAAAAGACAATTTTTCAAAATTAAGATGGAGCAAAATTATTTGTACTACAATATTTTTGGTAGTTACTGCGAAAAACTCTAAAATTTAATTAAATATTAAAAAAAAACCAAGATTGGTCACAAAATTTTCTTGCATAATCTGTAATAAAGTTATCTCTGAGGATGACTTGCATAATATTTGGATACTATAACTACAAAATATTAACCTTTAACATTCCTACAGAATCCATTGTCTCCTCGGCGAGTTATTTATATAACCTATAACCATCCCGTAGGTGTAAACAATAAACTGACCAGGTTTCATGGCAATCAGATGAACGGTTTAGGAAAGCATAAGTGACATATAGACAAAACATTCACTTTTATTTATTTAGATTAGCGATCAATCTATTTTATTTTGTTCACTTAAAATGGTGTATGTAATATATATGGTTTATTATTATTATTTAGTTAAAACTTTTACTATTAATCCAGACATGCAAGTTCTATTCTGATGAGCCGGTTTCTGTTTCATGCGAGGAATGCAGAATGAAAAAGAGTCACCACGGGGATCTTCGTTTTTACATCCTGTAATTCTCATTTGAAACAGAAATCAGCTGCGTCGGTAGTCAGAGAGTAATGTCGACTCAAAAAATAATCAGAAACGAACGAAACATGTAACTTTGACAGTGCTAAAAGCAAGTTCAGTACCTGAATTTAAAAAATAATAATAATAACAGCAACAATGATTATATAAAAATCTTTCTCGTGTGGTAGAAAATAGTGGTAGAAAAACTGAAGGGAAATTAGATGGGACTTTCTTTTCCTTAAGATGAACTTTTGATTGAAAAGGGGGGGGGGAGAAGAGCAGGAAAATTGTGTGCAAATCTTTATTTATTTTCCCTGAGTCGATAAATATAATGGAAATTCGAATCCGAATTATCGTAGCATAAAACTTTGAGCTTGACCCATTTATCTTTATTTTAAAACTTACTTTTAAGTATATTAGAGTGGTAACAATAAATCCAATAAACAAAACGATGAACTTATATTATAATGTGTACTTTACAAATGTGTGTACTATTAAAATTGGAGAAAAAAGTATTACGGAAATAAAAGATGTTTAAGCTGTGGAAATTAAATTTTAAGAAAATTTTAAATTTTTTTTAATTGTGTAAAATACTATTTAGACTGCAAATATAGCAATGAAAACTTTAAAATTTAGATTACATCGTAAATAAAATTCTAATTTTTAATTTAAAAAAAACTAAACTTTCTTATATAATATACTATATATTGACTTCAAACCAAATGGGGAACAATCTGAGTCAGGAAATATTTTAAACGATCTTTTCACTTTGCATGATTCTGCTTATCAATAATATAGCAACTTAAAAGCAACATTATGTTAAAATGATATGGGATTATATTTCTATGTTAATCTTACTTTTTTCTCTTCCTTTTATTAGTTGGTATTTAGTATACAAAGCTGTAATTATTTATTAGATGTTTAATGGATTTTAGTTATATTTCTGTCTAATTAAGAGCTAACAAAAATAAAAAGTGCAGCTGTGGTAACGCAGAAATACCTTACTGAATAACGTCAGACAACACTTTACATGCTTACGCAAATAAGCGCTACATAAAGGAAAAAATATTTTCCTTCATTTAGAATATGATTTACTATTGATTCGATATTGTAACAGGACCAATTTAATGAATTAATTTTTTTTAAGATGCCACTAATGAACATGCATTGAGTCGGGATGAAAGAAATTTCGAACTCAAAAATTAGAAATGTTTTGAAAGTAGGCTAATGCTATGAAACATTCTCATCTCCATGATTGGCCTGAACAAGGTTAATTCCATCTTTCCTGTATGCAAGTGATCTTAATTTTGCCCCTTAGGAAACTAAAATGTCATCGCTTTCATGTTAACAAAAATTAAAAATCTTTTTCTGACTGTTATGCGTTGGAATAATTTAATAATCTAAATTTGAAGTTTTTACTTCTACAATCTTCGTTGTTCGTATAAAATAAGATCAGGAATATTATCCATGGTTATTTTGTTTGTTTATTCTCTTAGTGGGATCAAGCACTTTCTTCTTTTTTCCTTTTTTAATAAGTTGATATTTTAAAAAACAACAACCAAACATTAAAAAATAACAATAAAGCTTTCGAATTTAATCGCGGCCTTCTAGAAAAAAACAAAGATGGGCAGGGCATAATCGGGGCCAGGGGCAAATACCTCTTCGAGTCCTCCCTTTGTTTCAGTAATGAAGGACCATGCATAGAACTTGTCTATCATATTTTTCGATTTGGGAGCCCCGTATGCTCATGCCTTAGTCAGACCTTGAAGGTGATTTGAATTCAGCGCTAAAAAGAGAAACCCTGCGAGATAGATGATTGCATTAAATCGAAAAGTTGTTGCCTTAAGTTATTAACCAAAACAGAACTGATGGATTTGCCTTATATAACTCTAATATTTGGCATTAATTTGATTAAATAAGTACAAAATAAATAGAACTAGCCCTCCATACCTCCGTAAATTCGAAGCTTTATTTAGCCTTTCATAAACCCAACTAACGAATTCTTGATTGAGGTTATTGTCATTGTTAATCTTGATTTAAAATGCATACAAAGTATAGTCTGCTGTAATGTTTAAAAACAACGTAAATTGAATAGAAAAAATTATATTAATTTACTTTTGAAAACAATTGATTGTACTTCAGTTATATTATTGGTGATTTTATATTCAATGATATCGTATGTGACTGAAACATCGATATGATATTTGTTTACATTCGTATGAATTGCGTAAGAGTTTGTACGTCGTAATTGTAAAATGGCTGCGGTATCTGCATCACGCCGATATAATTGTTGTGTCATTAGATTCAATTCTGACCGAGAATTAGAAGTCTGAATTTTTAAAGAGCTGAAAAAAAATGGTCAGTCAATTCTAAGTATTAAAATTGCATATCGGATGGTAACAAAATTTTAATTTTCAATGAATTCAGCAAGAGCGAAACCTTTTCCTTGGTTTAATTTGGTTTCAATTTTAAAATGTGATATCATTTTAATATATGTGTTTAAGACTCTGCATGATATATTTTTTTTATTTTTTCAAGGAACCATATCCTTAATTCTTATTGTCAAAATTTTTTATGAAGTGGGCGTGTCGAGGAAGGTAGATCTGGGAACGGATTTATTTGGTTTCGAATTCAATGTTCTTAGCGTCAGTATCGTTTTGCCTTTTTCGGTATATCTGAAAATATGAATCGATCTCAAACTAGAAATACTTTTCTAATTTTCATAACATGTAGTATGTAGAAGAAAATAATTTTTTTACTATGGAATTAAAACCATGCACACATACATATATTAAGAGTTAAGAAATACTTTATCGGCATTCGTTTTGAAGTCACTCCTGAATTAAGATGTTCGAACGCCGACAATATCAGAAAATTTCAAAGTTCATAGCCAAAGATATTGAATACTTTTTATGGGATTGTTGCTAGCACGAAACAAAAGCTTTTTGCAGAAATCTTGGACTTGACTTTTTTATATTTTAACAAATAATTTTTAAATGACATTTAAAAAGATGATTAGATTCCAAGCTTCTTAACTTCTTATAGAAATCGATATGATAACAAAAAGTGGCATTTTGATATTATTAATAATGATTTAATAATAGACAGGTAAGTTTTAAAAAGGCAAAGTGAAGAAAATCTATCATAATTGTAAATATTTTTATCTATTATAAATGTATCAAGGATCAATTCATTCAAATGGCATTAAAAAAGATAACTGAATTCCAAGTTTCTAAATTTCTCATAAAATTCCAAATGTTAACAAAAAGTAGCATTTTAATATAATTAATAATGATTTAATAATAAAGAAGGAAGTTTAAAAATGGCAGAGTGAAGGAAATCAATCATAAATGTAAATTTTTTAAACTGTAATAAACATATCAAGTATTAATTATGGCGTAATTGTTAGATTGTTTTCTCAAATCACGAATAAAGAAAACATGATCTTTAATTATTACTTGAACACTTGTTTCAAAAGTTAAAAGTAAACATTAGATTGAAATGGTGGAGAGGAATGTATTTTTATAAAAATTATTTCATTTGTACTCAAGAAGGATTAAATTATGGTATAATAGAATTTTATAAATGATATTTCCATGCAGTATTTTTATAATACATTTCAAAAAGAGAAAAGAAATGGGCTGATATTCTAAACAATTGCAAGGATAATGTTAGAACACTATTTATCCCTATTTATGCAATGTTTCACTGAGGGCACATTTAGTATGTCAGATAATGAAGGATTTAAACCATTTTAATTTTTTATGATACATTTCGGATTATTTGTTTGAATTGGTTGATAGTGTTTCGTAATCAAATTGAGATTCATAGAATGTAATAATTTAATAGTTTCTAGGAATGAAGGTATGTTCTCCGGCGTATTCTCCAGAATCACAGTTCTTAGCTTGTGCCGGGTTAACAAAAATCAACATTTCACGAATGCCACAAAAAATAGTTTCTATTTTTAAATGCATGTTATCTCCAAAATATCAGCCAAAAAATATTATAAGAAAAATCAATGTACACTTTTTTTATATAAAAGCTGAAAAGAGTGCATATTTTAAAATCTTAATATATTTCTGGAGGTTTTTATGTTTAATTTAAATATTTATATTTATTTAAATGCATAATCTAACAAATGATATATTTTGATTTTACTCTTAATAAGTACTTTCGTGCATAAAAGTTATTAAAAATTCAAATATCATACTCGCATATAAGTATCGATATTTTTGGTTCTTTCCTTTTTTTTTCTGAAAACTCAAGTTCAGTTCCATGAGTTAGGAGGATCTAAGATACTAAGAAGGAAAATATGGAGAAATCTAAATTTAACCATGCATATTTATCAAATTATTTAGCATAAAAGAATTTTTATTTCAAGTGATATTTAAAATAATTGATTATTAATTATGTTGATTAAAAATAAATAATTACCATATTTTCCCTAGAAGCAAGTGAAAAACACAAATTCCGAGATATATTTATTTCACTTTTTATTCATGTACAAATTTATTTGAATTAATGAATTTATTATGATAGAAGTAATGAAGGAATAAAATAACATCTATTAATTAAGAAATGTTATCTTTACAAGAACAATAAAGTAAATATTAAAATGCCAAGAAAAATACATTTTATGCAATGAGAACAGAAATGATTAAAGTAAAGGGAGTCTTGCAATTTAAGATTTTTTATTGCTGTAAGGTAAATTACAAAAACAGTAAGAACTTAGAGACACTTTTTGTTTTATTTTTAGTGTAATAGTTTATATAGTGTAATAGTTATTTATATTTAGTGTAATATTTTTTAACCGTAATTATTGTGAATGTAGACGTGAAATTTTGGTATTATGCTTTTAATTTCTACTCTCATTGTGTGATAAAGTGACTATGTTTTTCATATGATGTCTGGGTTTTGCTGGACAAATAATTTTATTTATATTCCTATGAGATTATAAACATTCATTAAAGGAAAAGTAAATATTACAAAAAATAAACAAATTTTTGATAAAATGTAAATAAATGTAACTCTGTGGACCTCTGTTAGGTTTGTTGTTGGTTCAAGAAATTGCATTATTCTGAATTTTCTGAAATATTATTTATTTTATAATTTTACTAGTATAAATACAGAGAATATTGACTAATTTGTTAATCTGGGTTACAAATTTAGACTAATCTGTTTAGGGAGCATTTAATGGATCTTTATAATTGTATTCATTGCATGTTTTTGAAATATAATATTCATGATTTTGTTGGAGAGCTCCCTCATAATATCGTAAAACAAATATTAACTGTTTATTGTATGAACTGCTTTTTTTTAGTGATAGCTGGTTTAATATTTACCACAAAAGATTATCATGCATATCTTAATATATTAGTTAATGAGAACATATGCAATGAATTTTAAAAATGTTTAATTTAATGTCTAATTTGAACAAATGTATTTAAGGATAATTCTAATTGCAATACATCATCATCCTCTTCTGGTCGGGTTGGAAACCCGTCTGAAAGTGGAAGTGGATCTGAAACTGTTGATGAATCGCAAGATGAGCCATCTTCTTCTAAAGGCGTACATCATGAGCTGGATAATTTTCGTCTTCAGTGGAAGAGAGAGATTGAGCTATCTCCAAACAAGGAAAAAGCAACTATTTCAAATGAACTGAATTTGGACAAAAAGAACGATGAACCAATTGAAGAAAAAGTGAATGTTATTTTATTTTTAATTAACGTATTTTTAAACAGCATTTCAGAAATATTCTAATTTAATCTCAGGATTTAAAATTTGCAACTATTAATGTTTTCTCATATTTTTACTTGACATGATTTCTCAAAATCACACTGGTCAAAAATTTGTAGATATGTTTTAATAATGTGAATGAAATGCTTCTAAACAAGTCAGTTAAAATCTACTGGATCTGTAATACAGTATATAGAAATTGATCCCCTTTAAGAGGGGATTGGAAAACGGAGAATTGTCATGGTTCTGAATGGTTTGAAATAGAGCTTCACTACAGGCATATGAATTTTTCTCAGTTAAGCTTAATTTCATAAGAAAATTCCTATAATATCAACATTTTAGTATAATTAGTTTTACAAATAATCTTTGTAATGGGCCTGTACTTTAAATCTGAGTTTGTCATATAAATGAGATGCTGGGTCAATAAGAGTGGGCATTGGTTTTAGGAAACCCTGGTCCTGAATCAGTTATTGGCTGCAAATTAGTCATCTGAAATTTCTGTAATAAAGCTTGCTTCTTTTTTAAATATCCTCCCAAAGAGGCTAATAGTAACTGTTACTCTTATATTAATTTTAAATTATAAGATTTTAATTCTTGAAATAGAAATTCTTCAAAATTAGAAATTACCGATTTGAACAAATGAAAAAGAATTTTTTCAATATAATCTTTTGACAGTTTCAATAATTAATCTAAATTACTATTTAAGACTGTTTTGTAATGATCTTTGAAGTTTTGTGTTGGAATATTATTGGATTATTGAATTAAAAATACTAAGCTTTTGAAACTACTTTTTTGCACTATTGTTATAAAATATAATGATATGATATTTCGTGATAAAACATAATCTATTCTTAGACACTATAAATTCTTTTTACCAACTAAAATATAAAATCCTTCAAATTTAAGAATTCTAAATTTTTATAAACTCTGGATATTATAAAAAATTATTGATTAATAATTACCCTGACTTTTATAATGATGAGCTCTTGTTTACATAGGCAAAAACTCTGTTTTTGAAAGGTGTGCAAGCAGAGAAGAATGGGAAATTGCAAGATGGTATGTTCCTAAATTTTTCACTTAAATTTAGTTTAGATATTTTTACATAATGCTGTACTTGTGACATGTCTTTCATTTATAATCAAATAACAAAAGGTTGATTTTAATATTAATCATAATCATTATTTCAGGATAAGAATTGATTTCTTTCTCTCTCCAACTCCTGCATGTACATTGTCTTGTATTACATTTTTATTACTTTATAAATTTTTCATTTTAAAAATTTTCAAAGTTTAATGACTGTACCTGTTTTAATTGAAAGACTGCAATACTAAAAATATTATTACATTTTAGTTAAATTTTACCAAAGATTCCAAATAAATATGTAATGCAATAAAAATTTTCAAAATTGAAGTACTTTATTACTTGAAAATAGGGATTTTTTAAAAAAAAAAATCTATATTTCTCATATTTCAACTACTTAAGTTAATTGCAAGTTTCTTACATTGGAACATTTCAGTAATAAAGATTTTAAAACTTTTGTGACTGGAAGATCTATTTGGAATAATATCGTTAATCTTTCTAAAGATGACAAATTAATTTGCAATACAAAGTAAAACATAAAATTTAAAAAAAGGAGTACTTGAATAGTTTCTTACCTCTTTTACTAACTGCTTTTGTGGTATGCCATTTTTGGCTCATAGGCATGATTTTAAAATAAATCTTCAGGAAGCCATTTAAACATCTCCAAGTAAAGGGGTGATTATCTATTTAACTATAATAAAATTCATTTTTTTCATCTTTATGATTTTAGGATTTTTATTAAAGAAATAGAAGTAAAACGTTCATGAATTCTTATAAATTTTAGTAACCAAAATAATTCATTCCTTTCTATGGACCGAGAAAACGTGTTCTTTGCTTGCTATAAGGAGAATTCCTTTTGATCCTGAAAGATGACTGAGCCAGTTTTTATATTTACACCAGGATACAGAAGTTACATAGGAAAGACTGTATTATTAATTTTTTTAATAGCTGTTTGGCACTAATTTAAATACTGAAGAAGAAATGTTTGATATGAATTGCATATAAAACTTGTAACTCAAGAGACAAAAAAAAAAAAAAAAAAAAAGAAAAGAAAAGAAAAGAAAAGAAAAAAAAGAAAAAGGGTAGTGTATATTTCTCAAAAAGCAGTTTATTCTTGAATTAAATTTAGAAAGTAAGTTATCTCAAAATAATATTGAAAAATCAAACAAATATTAATTAATTCTCCCCAAAAATAGAACTTATTGAATAAATCACTTCATTATTTAAACAGGTCTTAAACTTTATTAAATCAGAAATAGTTTGGTCTAGTTGTAAAAATTTGTCTTCCAAAAATGAAAATTTTTAATTCCGCCAGTATTGCTTCAAATTAAGGTTTTAGAGAGATTCCACTGCATAAATATTTTTTGGCAATTTACTTTTAAAAATGTAAGTAAATTATTTATTATATCACTGAATTTGTCATTTAAATAATAAATACAGTTTTATTTGTACTTTCTTGAATAACTAAACTAATACTCCATTTTTAGGATTGTTGCAAAACGATAATGTAAATAAATTTGAGTTATATATCAGTTACACTATATTTTCAGATATGATATAAATGCATTTTATTTAAATTTATCTTTTTTTAATTTTTCTAATAGAAGCATTATCATTCTAGAATCTAACGCTCATTTGTTTTAGTGAAAAATTTTAAAGATGTTTGTCCTTCTCTCCTCTATGAACAGCAATTTCATTGTATCGTAGAGCTATTCAATTGGTGCCTGATATTGAATTTCGTATTGAAGAAAATATGGAAGATAATTTTAGTAAGTTTTAATTGTATTAACCAACAATAATTATCCAAATTATTTTATAACTACTCTGATTCACAATGTCTGATTTATTAATTATTTGTACAGATGAAAACATAGAAGACTCTGAATCAGAGAAAAGGTACTTGTATTTAATCTCTTAAATAGTGTAAATATTATATTTTTGAAATCAGTGTAATATGTGTTATCTAATTACAGTAATAAATAATCAATAATTTTTAATTATAATTCCTTAGTTCAATTTTGCATTACAGTCTATCTAAAAATACTCATGCAAAAAATGACTAACTATATTAATTACATTATATTTATCTTATAGTGATTCAGAAGAAAATTCTTCAGATGATGATGATTATACAGACAATCTTGTAAATAAATTTAAGAAACTTGCTTTCAAAGCTGGTACTTCTAGAATTTGTGAACCAAAACATGAACAAAAGGTTTATTATTTTTGAAAATGTATTTTCTTTTCTTTATATGATTTTTTTTTCATTTTTTTTCACCTTTTCTGATTTATAAGCAGTATTTTTTTTTAATTAGATGAGCCATATGTCTTGCCTACCTCCTGAAATATTCCTTTACATCTTAAAATGGGTTGTAGGTGAAAATCTAGACATATATTCTTTAGAAAAAACTGCCAAGGTAAATATTTTTTTAAGTGGATCTTTATTTGTAACAATAGCAATTTTTGGAAATTAAATTTTTTAAACTCTAAATTCAAAATGTTATTTATTGATAAATAGGAATACTATGGTTTTAACAAAAGTTAATAGTTCAATGTCTATAATAGAATAATCATAAGATATATATTAGTTAACAATGTCAGATTGATTTATTTTCTTAATTGTATGAATTTTATTTTCAATTTATCAAGTTCTGGAAGGTTAAAAATATATTGTATTATTTGTATGATGAATTGAAATATAACTAAAAGAATTGTTTTTGTGAGAAAAATCTTAATATTTTATAGTTGGAACTCTCAAGTCATTGGATTTTTGTTCAGTTATAAATGGAAAATAGTAATCTATTTTAAACATCTGTATTGCTGGATAATTAGTAGAAACTCTTTCATTTTTTTTTTTCAGTTGCTGAAATATATGCATCTAAAGTAAATTCCATTTTTAGTCTATTAAAAAAATTAAATGTTTTTTAGGTTTGTCGGGGATTTTATATTTGTTCAAGAGATCCAGAATTATGGCATTTAATATGCTTAAGGTATTTTTCCCTAATAATTACTCAATTTATTTATTAATTTTGTTAATGCCCGTATATGTTTTCATATTGCATTAAACAAATTCACAAGCTTTTAATTAAATTAATGTTATTTATTATTTTTGTCAATTTACATTTTCATTCTGATAATTTTTTTTTGAAAAATTAGATTATCTGCTTAAATATTTTAATGTGGTAAAAAAACATATTAACATTTGTGCAGGAGTTGTATGAAATTATATTAATAGGAGATTAGCATAATTCATAATCAGTAAAAATGAGATAAATAATTTAAAAATTCAATATGTTACTGATTGCTTGTAAATTCTTTCTTCATTAAAACTTCACACATCTTTTTCATATAGACGTCACTGATTAATAAAGATATTTACTTTCTGTTTTTCTTGCAAAAAGATGTATAATGATAGCAGATTATATTCCATATTTTTAATTGCTTTCGTGTTTTTATGAGAAAAAGAAAACTTATCTAAGTAAAATAATAAAAAGAGAAGCATTTGTTCTTATTGTAGAAGTAAATTTATTACTTAAATCTATTTATATATACTTAGAAGCATAATCCTACCCTGTTCTCATCAATAAAAATGATTTTATTGTTTTGGTAAATATTAACATAATATCGAGTTCTCTCATTTTTGCTGGGAAAACTCTTAATTTTATATTTTAATATTAATATAATGAAACAGTCTTAAAAATGCTTTTATAAGAGGAAATTATAGTATAAATATAAAAACTGAAATTTAAAATGCAGTTTCTTATTTTAGGACATGGGATATGAATATCGATAATCCTAATAAATATGGCAGTTGGCGGAATATGTATATCCAGCGTCCTCATCTAAATTTTAATGGTAACTAAAATTTTAAAATGTCTCTTAACTTTTATAAATATTTTTTTGATCATAGTTATTGTTTACAATATATATCAATGACAAAAATCTTCTAACTTCCATTGTGGAAAGTTCATTAGATAATTTAAAATACTGTTTGATTTACAATTCATTCCACCATATGCTGCTTGAAATTATTTTAATACAGACATGAAAAATATTCTTACTGAGAATTATATATTTTAGTACCAAAATATAACATTTATTGTTTCTTGCTCTATTGTTTTATAACTCGAAATGATGACACTGCTAAATTAGTACACTTTTATCTCTTAAAACTATCAAAGATCTAATTTTACCAGTTCCTCTTCAAAAACTTCTCCACATGTCCAGAATATTGACCGTTAATTAATGCACTGGGAGTCTCAAGGAAATTATTTATGGCAGGATGTATAGGATTACTCTACAATATCCAAGATGTTTTATTTGTGTGTATAAATACTGCTCTATTAATATATTGCATTTGAAAATTTATGTGCAGTTTAAATGTTATTAGGCTAAAAGTTGTCTAGTGTTAGAGAAGAAACATCATTTTATATTTAAAAAAAAGTAATGGAGTATTCTAGAGAGTTTTCTGATTACAGTTTCAATTTGTCTCAGCAGATTAAAAGATGTTGAATTTAACAAATCAGTAATTTTTTTAAGAAATATTTCGGTTTATTTATTAATTTCTGTTGCATTTAAAGACAAATTCTTCAATGTAACACAATCCCTGTACTTACCAGTATTATTAATTTTTTTTTTTGAATAAAGCATTAACCATTGATTTAATGACTTCATTATGTAGTGAAAAAGGTTAATTTTGCAAATTTCAGGTTATGCCGAACTCTGTTAAAAAATAAGATGATTTGCTGCATTTTTTGTTTATTTATAAAAATTAAATAAAATGGAAACTAATTTTTAAAATCTTTGTAACAAAATGGATAATTGTGCACTTTTTAGGGGGGGGAGGCAATACTTAAACTACTTATTATATAGAAGAATTATGTATGTCAGATTTCTGATTTTAGTGTAACTAAAACTAACTGTAGTTTAGCTTAATAGTAATCATCAGCATAATAAAATTTTTTTTGATTATTTTCTAGGTGTGTACATTAGCAAAACAACCTATGTACGTTATGGAGAGTCTTCTTTTCAAGATACTCATTATAAACCTTGCTTTTTAGTTGCATATTACAGATATTTACGTTTCTTTCCAGATGGTAAGTGTATTGTACGGAAATATATTGATGTCATTACCTCATTTCACATTCTTAAATTTTCTGTATATACTTCCAGCGGTAGCAGTGGGAAGTGTAACAATATTTCAAATTGAACTTACTTTAAAGAGTTCTTAATATTGCTTTGCTACAAAGTTAAATTACAACAAAACTTAAAAACTTATTTTGAAATCTATTAACAAGGGGGGGGGAGACAGGACAAAATATTAGTAATAAAAAGAAGATTTGAGTTTAATTTTAAATAGTAAAATTTGTTGTTATAAAATAAACTTAGAAAAAATATATACTTAATCCGTAATACTAATTTTTATGCTATATTTGTAAATCAAATTATGATACAAAAAACTCAAATTTGTTTTAAGTACATATTTCAACCTTGCAAAGTAACTGGCACAGCCGATTTAGATACAAACCATTATTTCTGTATTTTTTTTTTTCCTATTTTGTTTAAAATGATTTATCAATGATAAATTGCCATTTTTAAATTGATTCCAGTCATGAAACAGTATTTGGCTTTTAAAAACAAAATTCAAAAAACAGAATTTTCTACAACATTGATAGTAACATTTAAAAATGAAATGTATAAAACTTAAGCATGCATAAACTATTATATTACCTAAAACTCAATCTAGAAAATGTATATTTTATTCAAATAATTTTCGCTCTTATGTTCGATAAATTTTTATTGGAAAGCAAGAGATCAATAGCATTAATATTTTCCTCATATATTTATCATACTGAAAAATGTAAAAGTTTAGTGATAATCTTGCAATCACTGTCACATTAAAAAAAAATACTTTTTTTACAGTGTTATGAAACTCTGTTACTTGTATTAATTTCAAGTAATATCCTTATTCTTTGATATAATTATTAAATTATATTAGGTACTGTACTGATGCTGACTACTCCTGATGATCCGTACCAATCTATATACAAGCTGCGCCATAAAACAGTAAAAGATCCTAATGTGCACATAGGCCGTTTTAAACTTGTTGGAAATACTGTTGTGGCAGCAGTCAAAAAATCGAAAAGTGACATTGTAGCTCAACCTACAAATTTCTATAATCGTTACAGAAGGCACAGACAAGCAAATCCGTCAGAAGTTCAAGATCAGACTTATCATCTTGTAAGTTATAATTTTGTTACTAATATATATATATATATTTACACATTGGAAAATATTTTTGTTGCATGTTAATAATATTTGTTCAATTCATCAATTTAAAGGGGGTATAGAATAATCATAATAAAGATAACTTTTTAAAAATTAATTTAGTTGTCTATTCTTTATTATTGCACAATTTTTCATCGTATAAATTTTTTCCTACATTCTGATGAGTGGATTTTTTTTTTTCAAAAATCTAAATTAATCTGGTTTGTTAGATTAAAATTACACTTGAAACCATCCCATCATAGTAAAAAAAAAAAACAATAAAACAAAGTCATTATAAGCTAATGTGCTACACCAATGCAGGATGTATTACCAATGATCTTTGGATTTATGAGAAAATGAACTAAGTTGTTGTTTTTTCTATAAAATTTTTAATTTAAGTTCTGGAATTTAGAATTTATGCATTATTGCTAATCATTTTAAATGATATAAACATAAGAAATTAATTAGCATGTAGAATAATTTTTGAATATGCTTGTTTTCTAATACAGGGTGTCTATAAAAGAACTCCGGGGTTTTAAAAATTCATATCTCACTAACTATAAAAGATAGCAAAATTTAGTCGATTTCTCTCAAAAGAGTAGCTCAAAAAGTTTTACTCAAACGAATTGGGAATGTTTGCACCAACTGTTGGCGGCGCTGCAGGGCGTTGACCTTGAAATGATGGCGACTCCACAACAAAAGGCTCAATGTGTTATTTGGCTCATAGAAACGAAGTCTGTAGTTACCGTACAAAGAAATTTTCGACGTAACTATGGTATTAACCCGCCTTCTGACAAAACCATTCGTCAGTGCATTTAAGGAAACAGGAAGTGTTTTGAAGCAAAAGTCGCCGGGTAGACCGAGTGTGTCTCAAGAGAAAGTGGACAGAATCCGAGCTTCATGCCTTCGAAGCCCTAAGAAATCGTTGACAAGACGCAGCATGGAGTTGGGGTTACCAAGATCAACTGTCGGTAAGGTACTTCATAAAAGACTACGTTTAACTGCTTACAAGATTCAACTTGTACACCACATCAAACCAGCAGACAAGGTTAAGAGATACGACTTTGCTGTTTCAATGCTAGATAAAATTGATGACAATAATGGTTTTTTAAAAAGTGTAATTTTTAGTGGCAAAGCTTCTATTCATGTGAATGGTCACGAAAACCGGCATAATTGCAGAATTTGGGGTTCTGAGCCGCCCCATGAGTTCGTCGAGTACGAACGCGACACGCCCAAAGTAAATGTTTGGTGTGCGCTTATGCATGACAGAATCATAGATCTGTTTATTTTTATTGAAAGAAATATCAATGGTGATGTCGACTGTGATATGTTGGAGGAGTATCTTTTTCCTCAGTTAGATGACATTGAGGCGGAGAAGGGTTTAGTTTACTTTCAACAAGATGGGGCCCCGCCACATTTTAGTTTACATGTGCGTGAGGCATTGAACACTCGGCTCGGCAATGGGTGGATCGGAAGGGAGGGACCTATTCCATGGCCTCCAAGGAGCCCTGATCTGACTCCGTTACATTTTTTTCTTCTGGGGGCATATCAAGAATCTTGTGTATGCAGAGAAAATTCGTGATGTTCAATATCTCAGGGAACGAATAGTCAATTGTGTGGCAACCGTCCCCCCAGACATGCTCTCCAGGACATGGGAAGAGGTAGAATACCATTTAGACGTCTGCCGTGCCACTAACGGGGCACATATAGAACTTTACTAAGTGTTAAAAAAAACTTGAAAATGTAAGCTTTTCAGTCATGTATAAAACATGTATGTTTTTTATTTCATTAAAATATTTTGCCTCAAAACCCCGGAGTTCTTTTATAGACACCCTGTATAATTTTATTTTTATATTAAGTTTTGAAATGTTATCTTCAATGAAATAAAGAGAAAGAGGATAAAATAATTTTAATCCTTATTTGGTAATTTTAGGAGCTTGAAGTGAAAAACTACAAAAAAAGAATAAATTGCCAGTTGGCTTGGATGCGTTATTCCAGTCATGTAGTTTATAGGTAAGAAATTTCTATAAGTTAATTATACAGATTTATATTTAAATTCTTCAATAAACAAAAAAAAAATATTAAGTGCATAACATTCGTAAGTTCAGTATCCATTTTTCTAAATGTCAATAACTACAAGAAAATTTCTTATTTAATAAGAATTGTATTTTAGCCATTATAAATACTCATGTGTTGTTGCTTGTATTTTCATAAATAATAATTTTGAAGATTAGATCAAATTATTAGAAATCTGCTATTTCATAAAAGTGTTTCAGTATGAAAAATTGCAGGCTAGACTGCAATAACAATATTCTGTAGATGCAGTATGATTTGAAACGAAGGGCTGAGAATCTTATATTTGAAGTGGACATCAAATTGATATGTCATATGTATAGTATGGCATTTATTTTCAGCTTTAACGTACTATCCAACCAATTTCTGCTTATCTGTATAAAGTGAGGCCGCGGTGGCCTGGTGGTAAAGTCTCGGCTTCAGAACCAGAGGGTTTCAGGTTCGAGACTCGATTCCACCGAAGAACCGTCGTGTGAGGGGGTCTCTTGCACGTTAAATCTGTCAGGCCAAATGTCCTCCTACTGGTGTGGAGAGGGGGGTGCCAGTTCAGGTGTCGTCCTCGTCATCTGACCGTGGTTCAAAATTACGAGGTCCTTCCTAAAATAGCCCTCATGTTGCTTTAAACAGGACGTTAATATAACTAAACTATCTGTATAAAGATGTAAATTAGATACTAAATGTTATTGAATCGATAACTGTAAAACATAATAAAATTAGCAATATTATTATTCAGATACTGTCTTTATTATTAATATGGGTGTTGAAATTGATATTTTGTAGAATTGGTGAAGAAGCTGTCTCAGAATTTGACATTTTGCCGTCAACTTTCCCACCCTTTTGGTTTTCTCGAGTTAAATCTTACACTGCTGAATCTGAAAGTCCTTTGGAAAGAGTTAACACAAAGCTAATGTGATCAAGTTGAAAGATTGTGAATTTTATAATGTTTTAATTGTAAAAAGTTTGTACATATGTTTACTTCACCCATTATAATAAAAATCTTTGATTCAAATGTCTATGTATACTGCATAATTATTTCAGGATTTTCCATTAAAAAACATTTATTTATACACAGTAAAATATCCTTATATACAAAATTTATATTCCTTTTTTTGCTGGTTTGGGGGAAATATTTACTTTCACTGGCTTTGATAATTCAATTGTATTATCTTCAGCTTTCAACCAACCAGTGTTCTTTTGGCTGTTTCGTACACTTGCTTCAGTATCGCTAAAATCTAGCACCAGGCTCATTTCTACATGACATGCTTCTGCAAGATTAAAATAAAAGTTGATTGCTTTACCTAAATGAAAATATATATTACATGGAAATTGTGAAATAAATGTGCAATTCATCATAAAATTTTATATTTCATACCTGACCAAATACTGTGTGAGAGTAAAACAGAAGTATACAATCTATACTGCAATTCTCCTTGCTGTCTGAAATCTGCTAATCTTGGTAAAATCAGCTGTACTTGTTGATCTGGATATTTAACCTGTAAAATATTTAATAGTTATTATATTGTTAAAAGATTAAAATAAAATATCAATCAATCTTTAAAACAAATGAATATATATAATAGTCAATCTTTACTTAGATTTTGCATATTAGCAAAAGTGACTATTATAATTGCTTCGTAGAGTTGAATTTAATAATTTGAATATATAGTATACATATATTGAAAATTAATACATTATTATGTGTCATCAAATTAGGAAGGATTATTCTGATTCAAAAACATTTTTTCTCCCATTATTTGAACTGCTTATATAAGAAGAATGTATATCAATAGTTCCAGCGAGAAATTTTAGTAATATTTAAAAAAAGAAATATTGTTCTTTCATATTAATCTTGAATTTGCTTACTTTCACTTTAACATTTTTCACATTCTCAACATTTTCTATTTCGGCATCCATTGTTATTCCTAAAACCAACCCAGCAGTAAATTTATGCACAGTTTCAGAATCAGCAGCAGGTTCATGTATTACTGCACTTGCTTGTTTCACTCTTTCTAAACCTTCAGGGTTATCAACATTTAGACGCAAAGAAGGGCAAGGGCATGACTGCAGTAAAGGTTGCAGAACTCGGGCAACTGTTCCTGGTTTGGGGTCTTCCAATAAGTCCAAATCTCGGAAGAGTGCAGAAGTAAAACTGTCAGGGTTAAGACCCTGCTCTTCTTGAAACCTAAAATGAAAGAGAAACTATTTAACAATGTGTTAATTTTTATTTGAGACAAAAGAATTTGCTTGTTTCATTAAGTGCAATGCATTTCCTATGATATTTAACTTTATGACATTATATCGCATTTTAAAACTACACAGCTTAAAGAAAAGAGCAAAAAAGAATTTAGTGATTACTTCTCTATTTCTAATTATAATAAAGATGAATGCATGTGTTGGTGACCAGATAGTTTGACCTTCAGCTTCCAAGTTTAGCATATGAAAAATGGAGGTTGGGGGATATGCACCTTAGTGATTATTAAAAAAAAATTAAGCCGAATTTTGGCATTTTTATATGATAGTTTCTGGGAATATTATAACACAAAATTGATTTTACACCATCTTTAAAAAAAAACTTTTTAGTGATACTAATTTAATAATTATGTAATTTTTCTTGAATTTTGGCAATATCTAACAATAGATTACATTATTGTTAAGAAATCAAAAATATTTTCATTGTGTGATTTTCTTTATAATGGAAAAAAAATTATTTGTTTAACATCTATGCAAAGATAAAATACAACAAAATTCAGAAGATAAAAATGCTCATTTTTATATTTAATAACTTTATGGTTTTAATTGATTGGTCTATTAGAAAATCTTAAATATTCACTAAGCAGAATATTCTCAAATAAAAATATAATAGGGCTTTATGTCTGGACATGAAGTTATATCAAAATGATTTAAATATAACCAATATACAAAGGTTCAGTATGCCATAACAAGTTTACATTATTCTATAGAAGTTTTAATTTCAATTAAAGTTGCAACAATGATAAAAAAAAATCTCAATAAGAATTCCAATAGTTGAGTTTCTTTTGATATATTCCCTGTATTTTCATACACACACAAACCACAGATTTTCAAACTTAAAAATTTATTCATCATGCAGAATTGCACATAGTTTTTATCACGTCAAATTATTTTAAATAAAAAATATCACAATGATATTAAATTACAAGAGGGATTCATTATATTATAAGATTTTAGTATGATGTAAAAAGAAAATTAATGCCATGAATATTTCATCTGATAGCATTTAATATGCAGGTAGAAAAACAAGCTATTTTTTATACATTTGATATAGTAGTGCAAGAAGAAATCAATTAATATGATATTAGTTTCCCAATTATTCAATGTGAGTGAATGAATTTAAAAATATTTGTATTATCTCTTCAAAAAAGCCTAATATTCTATAATTTCTTTTGAGATTTAAAGCATGATTATTAATTATTTTAATTTTAAATAAAAATATATCCCTTGTTTATACATCAGAAGGAGAAAAGTATTTTAACTGATAACTTACCTTTGTAATGAATCAACTTGCTCTAAAAAGGCCTCACATGGTCCAAGAGCTGAAGTATTACTTCCTCTGATTAGGACCATCAATTGCAAAGATAAAGCTCGAAGCCTCAATTGTCTTAAGCATATAATCTCTTCACTATTTAATCCCAAAAATTGATGACTCAAACAAAATGACAATTGTAGCAACTACAAATAAAATAATAAGTAAATAACGAATTGACATCAAGCTCAGACTTAACTCAATGAAATAGTTTTTTTCCTATTATCTTTCAAACAAAAGATTTCCTAAGTTATAAAATTCATTTTGTTAAAGTTACAAGATACTTACTTGTTCCAATGATGATTTTAGGGAACTGCTCTGCAATGGGGACAACAGTGAAGGATTCAACCAATTTTTATTTGAAATAATCTGTAAAATAATATACCATTAATTTTTATTTCTGGCACCTTTAAAATTGAATGACCTGCTTTTTCTACAAAGTATGGAATTTTAACTACAAAACTGTTTGTATGTTATTAAAATAACTGATATTATATTTTAAGCTGAAAAGAGAAAAATATTTTTTGGACACAAAAAATTATCTTCAAGTTTAAGTAGTCTTTAAAATTTATTTTTACAATTCTGTTTTGAAACATATATGAAAGAATCTATTGAGTATAATAAATTAAGGTTGATTGTTTCCAAAAAAGCAAACATTCCATAGATCGCTAAAATAAAATTTTAGAAAAACAAATTATTTCATGTAGTTAAATTTAGCATATCTTACTTTAGCCAAGAGAAGCTGACACTGTATATATAAAGCAGCACAGTTAGCAGCTGCTGACAGTTTTGGTTCAATAGCTGACAATTGCTTCAAATCTCTGAAATATATAAATAATGCTATATATATTCTAGCTAATATATTACCAGTTAACAAAAATATATTATTTTAAATTTTACATACTGAATAGAAGTTTCTAAAATATTTTGTCTGGCTTTTGGGTTCCGATGTTCAGCAGCAGCAACTCTCTCTAAAACTTGGTTTAAAAATTTGCGTGAGTGTTCATCTGATGATTCAAGATCAGCAGGTGATGCAGATACATTTCTAAGCTAAGACAGAAATTTGTAAATATAAATGTTGATTGTATATAAATATCTCTTTCTCAAATCTAATGATTTTATTTTCAATTAATGAGATTTTATAATTAATGTCAATAGAAGGGGGAGACTGGAAACTTAATTTATATAACAAACACAAATATTTTTTTCTATTTACTGAGCAAAAAAAGTTTATAGGCAGTTCCTGTTTATGCAAAAATAAATTCTTTCAGCTTGAGCTTTTAAAATCAAATAAAATTTAACAAAAGTAATAAAAGCAATGGTAATTATCAATAAAACTAGTTAATGATTTATGTAACAAATTCTTACATAAATCTCTTGGTAATTTTATATAAATTTTCCAGAAAAATTGTATAAAATATCTTTATCTAAAATTCAAAAACTGCAGCAAACATGAGACAAAGTTTATTTGTATAAAAAATTCATTACAAATGAAAAATAAAATATGTCCAGATAATAGATACATTTAAAATAAAATTTAATATATCACACAATAGAATATTTAATACATGCTGCAGATGTTAGGTATAAAGGAAGTTTATGATATGAAATTCAAGTTTTTATATAAAACATTCGTTAATATATCAGTAGCTTAATATATAAGTCTGTAAAGATGTTTCAAGAAATGATTGAAAAGTTGATTGATCTATCAAATCTTGAATAACCTTTCATATGGGTTATGGTGTCTGAATATACAACTGACAACAACTAGAGGATATTTTTCAAGATGTTATACAACAAGGAATAGAATCATCGCACACTAAGATATATTAGGGGAAATATCCATTAAAAGAATAATGCAGAGCAAGAGGATTTGTATTGAAGGGATACATTTGATAAATTGTAGAATGCCATAAAAAATAAAATATTTCCAACCACATTTTTTCATTGCATAAGACATCTGCAAACATCAGAAATTGTCTTCACTCTCGCTTTTAGTAGAAGTGACATGAAAGCAATTTTGTTCACTTTGAAACAGTCCAAGAATTTAGGTATTGATGTTGTAAAATTTGTATTGTGATAACTGGCAACAATTTGAAGATCTTTGCAATGTAAACATGACTTTCTGATTGCACTGTTGAATTTTAATAAAAATATGTCAAAATAACTCAAAATTTTATTCTCAAGGTTTGAAAAAAACAAAAACAATTTGTTTTAAAATGCCATCATTATATATATATATATATACAGGGAAAGAAAAAGAAAAAAAGAGAAATGTTTACTTTCAGTTGGGGAACTAAATGTGGAAACGTGTCTTTCAAATAAGAATAATGCTTCTGTGTATATTCGTCAAACAATGAGAGCATAACAGGACAATTAGCAGCAGCATTAAATACCAAAATTAGATTACATATATCTGGATAAAATTATTAAGGCAAGACTCTTTTAATTTTTGAAAGTATGATATGTATATATAATCAAATATAGAAAATTAAAGATACAATAATAAATATTTCTCATGTTAAAATCGTAAATTCTTTTGAAATATATCACTTTATAAATCTTACAATGAAGCATAGGCATGTTTTTCTAAATTTGCATCAAAAATTTGATAATCAAAGAAATAGTGTTTGTGCTTATAATTCATTCAAGAAAAAATTTCACCGTCATAGCAAATACATTCTATAAAGATAGAGAATTTGGAATCAAGATATTCAGAATCTTTTATTGAGAAAAATTTTCAGTGTGAATTTCTTAATATAATTTTATATTTTATTTAAATGAGATTATGTGTTATATTAATTTTATTTCATATAACATATATAAATTAAGGCATAACATATTCATCAATTCATCTTTATAAATCAAATACTAGTGAATTCAATGAATGTCTCATCAATAATTTTTCAGAATTTTTATAACCACTCTTTTTTTTGCTTTTTTCAATGTAAGTAATTGAATAGAATTTAAAAATATTTGATTTCTAAATTATTTAACCTTCATCATATCCACGTATATTGCAAATAATGAAGTTTTTTATAATTTATCATTAATAATAATTGTGTTTCTTCGGTTGAAATATAATTGATAAATGAGTAATTAAAGATCAACTTATTAACCTATCAGATTTTGAAAGTTTTCTTAAGACTACTTTCACTTTCAAAACTCTCTTTAACTGCAGAAAATATTTCACAGCTATATGAATGTAAAACTTTTGTGATTTTAAATACATATTAAGTATGAGGGAGGAAAAAAAATGGAAATGAAGTATCATTTCATGATAATACTTCATTTTCATTTTTTAAGGAAATTCAGTCCCATTTCATTTATTTATTTATTTCAGCAAAATTTCAATATAATGTTTTTAAAATGAAAGAAAATTATTTTTGCTCATTTATATGAAAATTTACATATACCCACTTGACAGATATATAGTAGAAAAAGCCTTGATGTATTAAATTAAAAATGTCAAGGGGACACTTCATTTCAAACATCTGAAAATTGTATGCAATAAAATATAATGTCTCAAGAGAGACACACACACACATACAATGTATAAAAAAAGGATACATGCAGGATCCTCAACATTTTGTTCAGTCATGTCAATAAATGGATGGATGCTAAGTAGCTCAGGAACTAGAGGTAAAGTTAAATATGGATGCCTCGAACCAAGTTGCTGTAAACATCTGAAACAAAATATGCATAATTTTTTTAACAAAAAATATTGATAATTTTATAAATTTTTTAAAATTAACATGCAGTTTACCTAAAATTAGAAAAAAAGTAGTTTTTGGTTTTTTTAAAGTATTAAAATCAAATAATACTTGAAATGTACAATTCTTTTGATAATTTCAAAATCAATTACTTCCAAATGGATCTTTTATCTTGTGGGTAGCGCATCAGATTTTTAAGAAGGCTATCAATACAAAATTTTAAACACTCTTTGGTGGTTAGTCTACATATGGCAAGCATAGCATGAAGGGCTTCTCTTAAATCCATAGAAAAATCCTTTAAAAAATATAAAATCATTTAATAAATAAACCATCAAACTAATAGAGTAAATTAAATAATTTTGAGGCATGTAAGAAAGTTTCATACTTCTAAAATAATTACTTATGCAAATAATTTGTTATTAAAAAAAGTTATAATTGCATTAAAACAAAAGTATTAAGTATAAAAAATGGCTATAAATAAACCAGCAAGAAATTTATTTAATTTAAAAAAGCATTTATTTTATTTTAGCTGTATAGTATAAAAAGTAATAAAAGAGTTAAATAAAAATAATAATAAATAATATTTCCAGCATAATAATTAAAAATAAATATTCTTCCCACAAATCATAACCTGAAAGTTATTTCAAATAGAATATATTAATTCTTCAATGCACCTCTAATACAACTAAAATTGTTTTCAGTTGGTCTTCTCTCAGCATTATATGAAGACTAATCTTTTGTAGACAATGAATAGCTTTTAAGCACACTTCTTCAGTTTCATCATTGAACATGTCCACCAGGAAATCAAGGGATATTGCAGCAAAAGATGGGAAATGAGTGGCCAGTTTACAAAATGAATCCAAAGTTGCAGTTCGTACCTCTACATTTTGAAAAGAAAAATAAACAAAATATAAATATATTGATGCTTATTATATAGTAAAATTCTGCACATAGATTTAGAATAATTTAACTCCTAAAAAAGTAACTTGTAAAACATATTTAAAATTTGTTTCAATTCCTTATAAAAAAAATTGTTTTCCAATTTTAAATCAAATTAACCTTAAAATGCTAGCTTTTTCCTTCATAAAGCACTGTATATTAATATTACTTATTCTTTAAATAACTAAGAAACAGAAAGTATGAACTAAAGATAGATAAACATACTTTTGTTTGCCCATTTATTTATGTCTACTATTCAAAATTTTTAACTTTTATGGTACCTACAAACTCAATCAATCTCAGTTTCATAACTTAAATAATCTAAGCAAATGTCAGTGCTAGTGCATATTTTTATCATAATCAATTGAAAATTTCTTAAATTAAATAGCCAAAACAGTCTTGGTAAATTATATCCACATATTTCTATTTATCAGAATCGCTTATCTTTGAAAGCTTGGCTCTAAATGTAATAGCAGATCAATTTCAGAATCTATGATAAGTTATTAAAGTACTATCTATGCAACAACTATTTATATAAATTAAATAATTTGGTTAGATCCATTTGATTTCTAGATTTGATCCTTTTGTAGTCTGTTATAAATTTCTTCCAGTGCATATAAAATAGCAGTTATCTCTGCTGTGAACACTGAATAGAAAGAATTAATTTTAAATGAAAACACATAATCTGGGAAAATAACCAAAAAAGATACACTATTGGCTGATTTGGATCCATCTGTAAATATTGGAATAAAGTCAACATAATGCTGCCTGTGTTCAAGAAGTATTTGTTGATAGATGGTATCTGATGTGTCAGATAAAGTAAAACTTGCAAAAGGGTTTAAATAATGAAAAGCTGGGATTTTCCAAGGAGGGTTCTTATTTTTTGGCTGAAGGATTACTTTAAAATGCACTTGATTTAAATCTGTAAGAATGTTATGCACTCTCCTATGAAATACAGGAATGAAGGATTGCCTGGCTTCGGCCAATCGAATAAAAAAAAGGACGCAGTTCAAAGTTATGAAATGGATGGCTTACATTTGATTTAATTCTAAAATAATAGTTCAATGAAAGCATTTGTCTTCTAGATTAAAGGGATGGTTCAAAACTGTCGACATATAGGCTTTTAATGGGTGAAGTTCTGAAAGCTCCTGTACATAAACGAAGAGCTGCATGGTGAATTGGATCCAATTTTTGCAATATAACTTTTCTAGCAGAGCCATAATCGAGCTTAGAGAGTACAGTAGCCTTGTAAAGCTTAAGCACGGAGATTCTGTCACGCCGCCACCACCACCACGCTGTAGTCGATAATACTTTCAAAATATTTAGAGACCTTTCACATTTTTTTCGTAATTGCTGTATATGAGGCAGGAAGGTGAGCT
The DNA here is from genome assembly GCA_026543055.1 of Argiope trifasciata. NCBI lineage: Eukaryota > Metazoa > Arthropoda > Arachnida > Araneae > Araneidae > Argiope > Argiope trifasciata. Next base: position 240,868 of record JAPMOQ010044575.1, read on the forward strand.
TTTTGTCAAATATAACACCCAAAAACCGAATGTCATTGACAAATGGTATGTTTTCTCCATTTAATTTTAGTTCAGGGTCAAAATGAATATTGCGTTTTTGACAGAAACGGACACAAGCGGTTTTCGATGTAGAAATTGTAAAGCTGTTATCGTTATACCATTGATTAATACTATTGATTGCAATCTGCAGTTGTCTTTGAATAAAATTCATATTCTTTCCTGTACAGGATATGTACAGATCATCAACATATAATGATTCTTTCACAAAACGGGATAGTTGTTTTAAAATGTTATTTAATTTTACGATAAAGAGGGTTACGCTTAAAGCAATACCTTGGGGTACACCCTCCTCCTAAATAAATAAATAAAAATAAAAAAATCTGAAAGCTCTGTTTCCACTCTGACCTGAAATTTTCTGAGTTTTAAAAAGTTTTTCATAAAAATGGGAAGATTTCCTCTTAATCAGATGTCATGTAATCTTTTAAAATTCCATACCTCCAAGTTCTGTCATATGCTTTTTCAATATCAAAAAAAGATAGCAACTAAATGTTTTCTCTGTAGAAAAGAGGTTTCAAGAGCCAAAATATTATCAAGAGTGCAACGACCTTTTCTAAATCCACTTTGGGATGGATGTAGCAATTCGCTGTCTTCCAGGTAATAAATTAATAACTAGTCCAGGTAATAACTAGTTATTTATCATTCTTTCCATTAGTTTACAAAGACAACATGTCAAAGCTACTGGACAGTAGTTAGATGGATTCGTCGGATCTTTGCTTGGTTTTAAGACAGGAATAATTACAGCCTGTTGCCGAATTGCAGGAAAGACGTGTTCTCGCCAAATGCTTTTGTATTGATGTAACAAATTCTTCTGCGACTCTATTGTTAGATGTTTGATCATAGTATAGATGATATTATCTGGGCCTAGTGCAGATTCATGCATCTTCGTGAGACTTGTTTGGAATTCCCGGAAACTAAAATCACAGTTATAGGCTAGATTAATTTTAGAATCAAAATGCAGTTTTCGCTTTTCTGCTTTCTTTTTGTTCTCTAAAATCTTACGAGAATAATTTTCACTACTGAATGTATGAGCTAAAAACGAGGCGATGGTATTTGGCATGTCCTTTAAGGTGGATATTGTTCTTCCTTTATCAACTAAGACAGAAACACTATTCAATTGAGAGACACCAGAGATTTTAAAATTTAATACTAAAGTTTTTTGCTAGATATAGTTAATGTTATGCCAGAAACAAACTTCTGCCATGACGCTCTGCGGCTAAGTCTTTGAATTCTTCTGGATTCCAATTTAATTTTTTTATATATATAATATAATTTTTAGTAGTGGGACGCCTGCGGAAAATATCCCAAGCCTTTCTTTATTTCTTATAAGCCTGTTGGCAGTCAGCATTCCACCACGGTTTATTTTGTTTTCTGTAATTACCAGTCGTCTTGGGTATTGATTTATCTGCTGTTACAATTATGGTTTTGACAATATAATTAAGAGCATCTTCTATAGTGGAAGATATAATTATTTCAGAATCAATATTAGCTAGTGAAGTAAATCTGTGCCAGTTGGCGGCATTTAAAATATATTTAGGTGGCCAAAAATTTCTATTTGCATTATGTCTATTGTCAGTTTTAATTAATGGAAAATGATCACTGTTATACAAGTTATTGTCAACTGTTAAATTAAAAAAAGTCAAGAGAGATGGAGAACACATAGTGAGGTCAACTGAATGAAATGTACGTGTGGGTAAATGAAAATGTGCTTTTTCATCAGAATTTAAGAGACATAAATTATCTGAAAGAAATTCTTCAATCTGCAGACCATGGGAATTGTTATCAGAACTACCCCATAGGGGACAATAGCCGTTAAGATCGCCAATAATTATAAAAGGACGTGTAAGTTGATAAATCAAATTATTAAGATCTATTTGACTGACATTTTCATTTGGAGGTAAGTAAATGTTGCAAACAGTAATTAAGGATTGTGCCTGAATACGTAGAGTCACAGCCTGAAGGTTGATATTAAGGGTCAGGGGCATGGAAGGGGTGCCAGTTGCAGCAAGTATTGCAACACCACCAGAAACTCGTTCTTGGGCGTGATGTTTGCTATAGATTTTATAATGACGGATATTATGTTTGACTGTTTTGAGGTAAGTCTCTTACAATGCAATAAAGGCGGGGTGATGTTTGTTAATAAGATCCTTTAATTCAGTATTCTTGTTTTGAAAATCACGACAGTTCCATGAAATGAACGAGGCCATAAAAAAAAAGAAAAGAAAGAAACCCTTACCTCAAAAAAGGGGGACACCGACACAAACAGAAGGACAAAACACTGAGAAGTAGGAAGAACTTCGCCGTCGCTAGTAAGCCTTTCATCATCGGACAGATGCATTTTGAGAAGTGGATTGTTATCATGTACTTCACTCGTTTTTTTAACAGAATCTTTCAAAAAATCTTGTTTAGTAGACTTTTGTAAGATCTCTATTTGTAAGGGAGTTTAAAATATCTCGATCTCTTTTCTCAGCAAGTCTTCTTGTACGTTGGACAGATTTTGATTCCTTTAATTTTACTAAATCAGTAGATTTGTGTTCCTGTTTTTTATTATCACGAGCTTTTTTAGAATTTCTTTTTAGTAAAGAACCATCTTTTGAAGAAAGTGTATTGGAAAGAGGAACTTTATCTAATGTATTAATGATATTTGATGAAGTCGTTGTAGAAGATGTAGAATATTAAATTGAAATTCGCTAATATCAACTGTGGAAGAAGCAACGGTTGGAGGAATTGTTTTTGCAACAGCTTGGTTGGTAATATTCTGGGACATGATAGAAGCAGAGGAAATTATTTTCCCCAAATTTTTTTATTTCAAGCAGTACCAGCCAGTCACTTTTCTTTATTGTAATTGTTTCATTATCTACTGAAGGATGTGCTGTTGCAAATGCTGTAGACATGGAACCTGTCTGACCATTTTTTAATTTTTGTTCTGAGATAGTTTGCGAGGGATTTAAAGCTACTGGATAGGATAGATCTGGTTGGGGAGTTCTGACATTTACTATTTTTCGGACGTCAGGAAATGAAATGTTTCGAGTAATTTTAATCGTTTGTAACTCTTTCTCTAGTTTATAACGTGGACAGGATTTTAAATAAGCTGGATGTTCTTCGGAACAGTAGCAGCATTTTGGTGTAGAAAAAGAGCAGGCATTACTTTCATGGTCTGGGAGTGAGCAGTCAGCAAATAGTTGTTTAGAAAATTTACAGGCTGTTATTGTGTGACCAAATGTTTTGACTTCGATGTTTCTTTGAATGAAAACTTCGATGTTTTGACATTTAAAACATCGAAGTGGATTTGGTATATAATGTTTAACTGGACAATTAATGTCAGCAATTTTAACCGATTTCGGCAACAAAGGAGTGTCAAATGTTAGTATTAGATGTTTAGTTGGGAAATTTTGACCATTTCTTATTATTGATATTCTACAAACTGATATGATCTTTTGTGCTTTCAGAGCGTCAATGATATCGTCTTCGGTATGCCTGTTAAATTCACTTTGTAAAATAAGAACTCTTGAATGGTTTAATGTCTGATGAAGACTGACAGTAACTTCGATATTTGCTATTTTCTCAAGTTTTGATATATTTTCTGATTGTTTTAAATTTTCAACTTCAACAAGTAAGTTTCCACTGTTTAATTTCTTGATGGATTTCACTTCTCCAATCATTGAAACAATAGTTATGTGTTTTAAAATAGGAGATAAATTGCTCAAAGTACTTTTTTCAGTACTAATTACAAAATATTTAGGATAAGCATTACTATAGTGTAAAAAATTAGAATTAGACATACAATATCGTCCACCACGGAGCCCAACATGGGATGGCAGTTACCGGCTCTGGAAATCCCAACCTAAGCACTTGCCATAATGCCAGCCAGAACCTATACACTGAGAGTAACCCCCGGGGACGGTGATCAGTCTTAATACCAAGTGCATGAAGTGATCATTTTGCTTGATTCCCTAGAGCAGCCCAGTCAAATGCCTGGGATACCAGTCTACTGATACATCAGGGTAAAAAAAATTTACCACCCGCCCGATGGATCGCCAAGCACGGCAAATACGAGGGTTTTTTGACTGTCCATGAGAATCAAGAAGCAAACAGAATGGCTACAGCTTCTCATGGAGAGCTCTGTCGTTTACCGTCGATGGATGGAAGAATGAAGAGAAAGAAAAGGGAGGGGAGAGTAAGGTGAGAGAGAAAGGAGAGGGAAAAAGATTGAAAGATCCCCGGGTACCTGGGGATTGGGACACCCGTACCCACCGAAAGGAAATGGGCCCCTGATGGACTCGGGAATTGGAATATTTGTTCTTGGAATCAAGTATGTGTCATAGAAACTTTTCAAATTTGACAGCAACATATGCACGATGCAACTGTATTTAGATATGATTCTCCAACACAATTACCAGAATAATAATTTTAGGCAACAAAGTATGTAAAGTACGAAGCAAAAGATTTACACCCAATAAGCGTTGTTTGGGACCTCATGCTGTATGGTGATTCTTTATCATCCTGATGCCTAACTATTACCTCTCTGAATTTGTCGGTCGAATCCGACAACACCCTATATACAGAATGATTCATAATGAATGGGACAAAAAGAAAACATGATTGTGAAAGTTGTAATTAATATATTTAGGAAATTCAAATTTACCTCAAAACTACATTTATTCAAGTTTTTACAGGTGTTCAATATGTGCCCCTACGGTGACTTGACAAGTGTCTACACAGTAAACAAGCTCCTGCCACACTCATGATAGCATATCCCCTGTGATGGAGTTATACACTGCAGTTATCCGCTGCTTCAGTTCCTCTAAATCTTGAGCAAGTGGAGGCACAACCCCAGAGAAAAGAAATCACAAGGCGTTAGATCTGGTGATCTCGGCGGCCAGTGAAGACATATCAAATCCTGTGGCCCAGCACGGCCCATCCAACGTTGAGGTAGACGTTCGTTCAGGAACTCACGCACGTTGTTATTCCAATGAGGGGGAGCACCATCTTGCTGCAAAATGAAATCAGGAACAGCATTCTCCAGCTGAGTGAGCCACCACTCATAGAGCATATCTTGGTACATGTCCCCATTAATCTATTTTTCAGCAAAGAAAAATGGACCAAAAACATAACTGTTTGATAAAGCGCAGAAAACGATCACCTTGGGAGAAGCAAGCCGATGTTCAAATGTTACATGAGCATTTTCCGTGCCCCAAAATCGCAAATTATGGCTACTAACTTTGCCACCTAAGTGGAAGGTGGCTTCATCGGTAAACACCAGTGCGTTCTCAAAATCATTCACGTCTACCTTTTCTCGAAATTTCACACAGAAATTCTTACGCAACGGTTTGTCAGTAGGTTTTAAAGCCTGGACCATCTGATATCTGTACTGCTTGAATTGGAGATGTTCCCCACACACCATTATCTGTGGAACAGCCAGTTCTGCACCCGCACGTCACGTTGATTTTGAGGGACTCCGTAAAAATGAATCACGAATTCTTTCAACCACTTCGGGTTTTGTTTCTTTTCGTCCTGAGCTTTTGTTCTAGCATAAGCAGCCAGTATCCTGGCTTCACCCACCTGCTTATGTTATGCCGATGCGGTGGTTCTTTACGAAATTTCGCGCGAAATTGTTTTGCACAACAATTACCGAAGAGGTTTTGGCCTATTCGTAAACGCAGTACGCTTTCTCCTGCATGGACGACATTTTGTTTAAGAGCGCCTCTAGCGGCGAGTTCGTCATTCGATGGTTTTTCCCTTCTGCCAAATAAAACTTGTATAATTGTAGTTGCAGAATAAATTGGTTTTGGCTGAATAAATCCATTACAGCAGTCACACTGCGCTATTCTTTTTGACCCATTCATTATGAATCACCCGGTATATACTGCTACTAATTTGTGATGTTTGATTCCCAGTGCAGTGGGTTTCATAGAAAGGAAAGCCGTTTTAAAGAGAGCTCTGTTGTTTTTGCTGTTGTTATTATTGTTTTTCTCTGGGAAAGAAAGGTGGTATTTTACTATTTTCATCGCAATTTTTTTTCTTTCGATAAGAACTTTCCTTATGCCTTAACGAAAATATGAAAACAAAAATTAGCCGAATTGGTCGAGCTGTTCTTGAGTTTTGAGCTTAACACCACATTTAGCGATTCATTTTTATTTATACAGATTACATAATTTTACTATGCCTATAACCGTCCCATAAGTGCAAGAAATAACTGCTCAAAGTTTCATCGCAATCGTATGAGCGATACGGCACCGCATACGAGACATACAGACAAACATTCATTTTTATTTGCACAGATTTACACTTACCCTGCAACTCATCTTCAAAACCATGAACAAATGCACCACAAGCTCCTGAACTCATAAGGTTGACATCATCTTCAACTTCCTCTTTTGGCGCTTCAAAATGCATTTTTTTACCAGATGACCAACCATTTTCTTCATTATACTCTTTTTGACCATCTAGGCCAGAACGTCTTTTCTGTAATTTGTTAAGAACTTAAAAGTTACATTTCATTTATAACTAAAAAGCTAATAGAGACAAAGGGAAAGTAATAAAAATCCTAATCAAAACTTAAAAACATAATGCGCTATTTTTGATAATCTGAAATGAAATTTTACATTTCTTGTTCCATGAATTAATTTAAATTTTGTGATATACACCTGGAATATAACATACAAATGGATAAAAATAGCTTTTATCAACAAATATTTTATAACTTTAAAAAAAGAAACTACAAAAATATTAAGTTATTCCTTCAACAGAAACATAAAAGATGTTTTCAAAATTTTTATTGTTAAAACAAGCATAGTTTAAAAATTTTTTTACATTTTCATCACTTTAAAATTAAACTAGTATTAGTTGCAGCTGTTTTTTCTGCTTTATAATATGTCAATTAAATAACAAAATGTTTCAAATAAACAAATGTTTATAATTAAAAAAAGAAGGATTTAATCACTGCTTCAAATATATTTTTATAAAATATCATTTAATAGAGTACTAATATAGTTACATTAGATGAAAATGCTTATTTATTAATATTAACCAGTCATTCCATATTTTTCTTAGTTATTCCTTCTTCTCCATTAGACTGTAATCCACTAAATCATAGAATTTTACAATCTTTCACACTTTGCTCTCTTCTTTTATATAAGTATAATAAAATAAAAAAAATTAAAAAAATTAGTCTTCATGAAACTGCTGCGATTAAAATATCGTTTCTTCTCTCTCTCTCTCTCTCTGTTTTTTTCACATTATATATCTATGGTATTTTAAAAAATATTCAATAGACAATAGAAATGAAAAACATTTTTACATTAAATATAGCAAGAATCATATGAATATTTAGCGATTGCTGCTATGTTAGAGAAAAAATAGCACAGTTGTGATATTTTATAACTAGCGCCTTTAGAGACCAGCTGGTTCGCCGTGAGTAATGCGTTCTAAAATTTTCAATTAAATCACATATTCATTAGCC
>JAPMOQ010044575.1:248786-344143 GCA_026543055.1 Argiope trifasciata
TCACACACACACACACACACACACACACACACACACACACACACACACACACACACACACACATTTTGCATTTATTCTAAATTAAGTAAGATATTTATTTTCCAATGCTCACTTAACATTTTCTTTAAAATCAGTACAAAATTTAAGAAATAGTTAAAGTTAAAAGATTCTGCTATTAAAAGTTAAAAAGTCGGTAACTTTATTCGGAAAATCTTTTTGAGTTTAATGCTCTAACAATTTATCGGTTAGGCTTCCAAAATATTAAAAATGTTTTTTTCGGTGATGTTGCCAAAATATTAAATGTTTTTTTAAAGAAAGCGAAAAAGGGAAAAAATTATTGAATTAATGATACAGATATTGCTAACGATTATATAAATATGCCATTAAATCGGGATTTCTATGCATATCCTGTCTAAATTCAATCAGGTTTACCGTAAATAAAGAAGATTTGTTGAATTAATTATTTAGATACTGCAAACGATTATAGAAACCTTTGCTTTGCATTTATTTTTTTAGAAAATATCACATCTTATATTTCTTTTATTTTATCCAGTCACGTGCTTTAAAAAAAACTATGGTTCAAATATTTTTTTTAAAAATCCGTTAAAAATATAAGCTTAAGTTATACATTAAAACACTGACACCATTAGAAAGCTAATTTTTTAATTTTTAAATTGATGTAAAAATCATGTTGTGCGATAATATTTTCGGAAATTATTGCGGAAAAACGTCGAAATTTCGCTTAAATTTTAATTAATTCAAATTCTAATAAAAAATTCGAAAGAAGGGCTCCGAGGTACACATTCCCGACCGCCAAGGTATACATATACCAAATTTGGCAACTGTAGGTACAACGGTCTGGCCTGTAGAGCGTCAACACACACACACACATTGAGTTTTATTATAAGCATAAAAAGTATAGATATAGATGGTAATAAAAAACAGTATTATTTTAAACTAAAAATAAATTTGGTAGAAAAAACTGATTCGGCTTTGACATAATGAAAACACTTTTTTAAATAAATGACTGAAAAAACTGTAGCACTGAAATAAGTTAATGTTAAGTAGAATCAATGAATGGATTTAAAAGAATCTTAAAAAAACAATCATATACCTTTAAAGAGGACATCAACTTCTTGTCAAGTGTCTGGTTTAAAAATTCTAAGCTGACTTCTTTGAACTCGCCCTAATAATAAATATATATTGAGATCCTTGCATTTTATGAATACAAAATAATACAGCATTACAAATTGATTCCTTTAAAAGAAAATTTTTACAAATAAATTGTTTTGTCTTTATTCAAATATTAAAATGAATTGTTAATTTGTTTTAACAATAAAGATTACGGAATCATTTTTTACATTCAAATATTATAATAATACATAACATTTATGACTATAATTACGGCTTTCTGTGCCGCTGATATATAGTGAACTTTCAATTGTACACGGAATTGGACAGTGGTTTATTAGAAAAAAAACTATTTTTAAAAATTAAAAATTGCACTTGTGTGCAATTGCAATTTGAGCTTCTCAATACAAAATAAAAATAAAAATTATCCTGTTAATTGTTTTACTCCACTTTTAGTAAAAGATTTGCTTCTCATGACATTAAGCAAAAAGAAAATCAATATAATCATATAACATAAGAAAATTTAATTTTTTTAAAATGCTTACCAGTAATGAAGCAGCTAGCACACGAACATTAGTCGAGGGATCTGTAATCATTTTACATATTCTGGCAAAGGCATCATCTGCTAATCTAATCTGCTCATCTGATCCTACAGCAACTAATCTGTCATTGAAAAAATTACAAATAAGGAAACATTGACAGTAAAAATATAGCTATATTAAAATGTTATATATCTATACTAATATTATAAATGTGAAAATTTGGCTGTTTGGATGGATATTTGTTACTTAATCAAGCCGGAACGGCTGAACGGAGCTGGAAGAAATTTAGCAAAAAGATAGAATATAATCAGGAATAGAGCAAAGGCTTCTTTTTATTCTGGTTAATTAAAAACTAACTTTCGCACCAAAAAGCAGAGGCCAAATCCGATCAAGGATGACTAAGGCTCCATTTTTTCCCCAACAGTAAACAGGTTACGTTTGGCAGAATTTCGATCGATTATTTGAAACAATTCTGTTTATTTTCTTAATGTTTGATGTATTTAAAATCAATTGTTAATTAACCTATCTTTTGGATTCATTCTGAATCACTTTTAAATTAAAATAAAACAGAATAAAGGAAATAAAAAAAATTCTAATCTGCATTGAGTTATTCCAACTGGCGTAGGTAAATCAAGTATTTGCGTTACGCCTATTGTAGGTGGAATTTCACGTGTGATTGTTGTCAGCTGTTTTTTTATTTATATTAAAAGTTTAAAAATTATATTTATTATATTGTTGTAGCTATCTCAAACTCGATTAATAAATAAATTATATTTGAATTGATTTTAAAGAAACACGGACTTGGTTTGCTATTTTGTTTTACTTCGGGTTTACAATGTAAATAAATTGTTTTTAGGTTAGTCGTCTTTTTTGTTTGTTAAATAATTGTATTTATTTTAGTTATATATTTTTCGTATATGCTTACATTTGTAAATGTATCGTTTTAAGATTAGTTTTAATTTTTTTGATTTGTCATTACTTGATAGTTTTTCAAAATGCCCAGAAAACGCAAATGAAATATTTCGAAGAGAAGTAATAAAGCTCTAACTCTAAAAGTAATTAGAAGATCTGTCTGCAATCTTGGTGAGCACTTGGGGACTATCAAACTCCCTCCAGGTGCGAGATAAATATAAGGATGCTTTATCAGAAGTAATGGCACTCACAATGACTAATCATTAACAGACCAAAAGTGGCGGCCAGGGAATCCTTTTGTACCAGTGCAAGTTAATAGTATGGGACAAGAGAGTGTATAAGCGTTAAACCACAGCCTGTAGAACATTCGAGGCAAACACACGGTGAAGGGCGGGGTTGTCGTTTTGCTCGCAGACGATTTTAGACAGCCACTACCGATTGCTGATCAGAACAACGTCAGTTCATATACATCAAAACATACAACATATACATCAAAATCTTTCTCCACGAGCGAAATCGCGGGTAATTTTATATATATATATATATATATATATATATATATATATATATAAAATGGTATTTTAACATCTAATTTCAATCAAAATTAATTTTTAAAGTTTTATCTTAATTTAGCCAATATCAAAGTCATTTTTCAATATTCTCTTATTAAATGATCCGATTTCATTCCTCTAATTAATTAATTCCAGAGAAACTTTGTAAAACTGCTGAATCGGCTAGAAGCCGACTTTCCTACGCTCCATATGAAAGGATAATATCCAATAAGCAAATCCTTTTTTTAAAAAGATCCCTGTGTTTTCCTTTATTTTTACTATCAAAATATAGTATATAAGACATGGGAAAATTAATTTCATTCCTTTCATCACCACGTCTACCTGCCTCCGGAGGAAGAATAAAATAAACTATAAAAGTCTTTTTCAAATCAGCCATATGTTTCGAAAATTTTCTGTGTGTGTGTATATATATATATATAGAATATTTTGTTAGGGAAAATATTATTTGCAGTCTAATATATTATTAAGATGTCCATTGGGATTTCTGAACATGTGCCTTTCAAAGCAGGGGAAACACAGGGATCTTTTTATAAAATTATTTGTTTAGGTCAGCAACTTTATCAATCACTCTCACCATGGGAATCGCTGACCTAAGAACTTTACAAAGCATTTCTTGAATTAAGTAAGTAGATAACGTGGAAGCGGATCAGGAAATAAGAAAATATTTTAGTATGACTTTGATAAGGACTAAATTAAGATAAAACTTTACAAATTAATTTGGATTTAAATTAAATGTTATATATATATATATATATATATATATATATATATATATATATATATATATATATATATATATGTTTACTTCTGAAGTGGTTGTGTATGGAGTAAAAACACACAATCAACAATGATCCAGCCCTTTCGTATCAGACACAACACAAACGACGTTTATTGACAGGACAGCCCAAAGATGACAATTATTTACGTCACAAGGCGATAAATATTTACAGAAAACAATTAACAATTAAACCGAGACGAACACACAGGACAGCAACCCACACAACAACACGCAGAAATTCCGTAATGTACAACACACAAAGAGGCGAGACAGGATTCAGCAGGAGAGGGAATCTTTGAGAGATTCTGTCTCCGTTCACGTAGGTCTCTCCAAACGGTTGAAACTACTTCTCTGTCTCTTCTTGCTTCCGCTGCCGACTCACTACTTCACACAATGGGACTTCTCAGATCAGTTCAGGTGCCTTCCCGACGACGACGCAACGAGCTACGACACAGACTTCAACTAAATACACGATACCGGCACACAGCTATCCAACACTCCACCGATAGTTAGGTATTTTCGTGGAGACTCCTCCGTTCAGGACTCCTATCCACAACCCATTCAAGACCTCTCAGTTCAGGTTAACCGATCCCACATCAGAATGCTGCAGCTTAGGATTGCTGGCCTTATACAGCAGCATGAGGTGGAGCTAAAACCTTCTGGACCAATCAGGAGTATTTTGGATGTATCTAATGGACGGAAAACTCTCAAAGTTTCAGATATTATCCATTTTGTCACCAAGCTCTGGGATATCTGATGTGACACCCGACCACCGTTTAATACAGATGACTGTAAATCAGTCTTTACGATGGCATTATTATCGCGGGAAAGCAAAGATACAGGTTCGCAATATTGCTGACTGACGTCCCGGCAGTGCCAGTGCAATCCGACAGCTGATGTATGCTTCTGAGCGATACTGACAATCTTCATTCCGGCGTTGGTGACTTCAATTCGGTAATGACATCATTTAGTAAATTGGCAACAGTTAAAGATCCATCCGAACCTTCTCATTGTTCTTGATATCAGACTTCGTCGTTTAGTATTGTATATCCAGAATTGATCTCGCTCCTTGAAATGCAAGATGTCCCATGGAGTCAAACTTCGTATCGCAATGGACTTATGACGCACAAATTCTGAACAGGCCGGTCGGTTGGTCGTTTTGATCTTCCTCCATTGAACCATGCAAATATTAGGAAGGTCCAGAGGTGCCTTCTGGAGTCAACTTGAAAAGCCAAGGATTCATCTTCGTTGTCAAAGCTTTCCCGGGAATATGTCCGCCTATTCCCAGCTCGTTCCCGATACTTGAGAATTGTCTGCAGCACTCGCCACAGAATCTTCTGAAGAACGCATCTGCCTTTGGGGGAAGAACTGTGATAACACAGTTTATCTTAATATATGGATGATTTGTCAGCTTCTTTTTGCATCATACACTTATGCAAATCCACAGCAAGGTCGAATTTTTGAGGGAAGTCGAGGCCGAGACCATAAGGATCAGCGATTCCAGGTACGTAATCTTCTACCGTAGCATTCTGTAAGGAGCTACTAAGAGGCTTGCAGAGAGGTTGTCCCGTCAACCTCTGGGACGAATCCATTTCAGGGCCGAATCAACAACTGCACCCATAGGCATTGAGCACGGGTCGTCACTACCAGATCCGTTCAAGGAGAGTTCATCTCCATCCACAAGCGCCTTAGCTACCGATTTCACTTCAGGGGAATCCTTCGGAGAAGATTGCTCTGCAATTGACTGCCTCCCTATTCGTGCATCTCCTTATTTAATTTCAATTCCTCCTCCTGACTGCGGAGCTCCTCTTCGGTGACACCAGTCTTCAAATGATCTTCGACCTTTTTTTCTTCCACTTGGATCTTGCTGTTTCCTTAGATTCCTTTTGTGATATCTTGGACGTCTTCGATTTTATTACTTTTATCTTCTAAAGTTTCTTTCCACGACGAAATTTCATTTTTTAATTCCGTCTTCATTTCTTTTTGTCCGGCTATTAGTTTTTCAATTCTTACCAACATTTTCTCTTGTGCAGCCCGATTTTCTTCAGGCCTCGCCTTAACTTTTTCATGATAGCAAAAAGCTGTTAGAATGTGTCATTTCTTAATTCGGCCATTTTTGCTTGGGATATACACTATTGACCACTATCCTACTTCTGACACCAAAATGTTACTGATTTTCCTCCTTATTCTAATCAGTGGGTCATTTTCTTGTGTAGTGGGTATGCACGGTGTAAGAACACACAATCCATAATGGTCCAATCCCTTCGTAGAAGACATCACATACGACGTTTATTTACAGGACGAAGACAGGACAGCAAAACGATGACAAATATAGCACAAGACGACAAATATTTACTGAAAACAACTAACAATTAAACCGAGAAGAACATACAGGACAGCAGACAGCAACCCACAATAACAACAGTAGTCCACACGCATAAATTCCGTTGCCCACAGCACAAAGCGGCTAGACAGGATTCATCAGGAGAGGGAATCTTTGAGGGATTCTATCTACGTTCACGTAGGTCTCTCCAAACGGCTGAAATTACTCCTCTGTCACTTTTTGCTTCCGCTGCTCACTCATAATTTTACACGACGGAATTACTTCTCAGTTCAGTACGGCTCCTTTCCCGACGACGACACAACGGGCTAAAACCTTCTGGACCAATTAGGATCATTCTGGATGTATTTCGGTTTCTAATGTACAGATCGGGAAAACTCTCCATGTTTCAAGTATTATCCATTTTGTCATCAAATCCATCGCCAAGTCACCAAATAGTCGCCACGCTCTCAGATCTCTGATGTGACACCTGGCCACAGTTCAATACAGATGATTGTAAATCAGCCTTCTTTACGATGTCATAATTAGAGCGGGAAAACAAAATTATAGGTTCATAACTATATATTCTCACAATTACTTAATTTTTGAAATCCACGAAGAATAACCAATCTTATAAAATTATAAAAACCAATTACTTCCAATAATTTTCTGAAACTCATCATGTTTTATTATTATCTGTTAATTACAGAAAATTTTATAAGCCCCGTTTTAGATATGAAATAATGTAATAATCAGGGTATACATACTTTTCCGAATGCATATGGCTTATAACATCGATTAATCTTAAAGCAGCCATTCTGACACCTTCATAATCATCAGTAAGGGCTTCACAAACTTCTTCATATAATGTAGAATCCAATTTTACACCTCGATAATGAAGGTTTAGCTAAAACAAAAGTTATTTTTTAAAATTTTCAATAATTAATGAATGAAAAAAACATTTTAAGAATGAAAAATGCATAAATAAAAAAGAATATTATCAAAAATGTTATAACACAACAATAACAAAAAATATAATATAAAATTCTCATTAACTTTATGCATTATGAAATTCTAAATACCAAATATTATGGCAACATTTATTTATATAACATGAAAGGTGCAAATGTTTTAAAGCAAGAAAGCAGTAGCTCTTAGACAATCAATAACTATTACTATTAACAGAAAAAACAGATAAGATACATATCAGATTACAACAAAAATTATTAAATATATTTAAAAAATGCAAATTATTTTTAGTTGAAATACTGGAATTTTAAAAAATATAGCAATCAAAAGCAAGATAAACGAATATATATTAAAGTTCTAAGATTAAAATGAATTTTTTAAAATCATATTTTACTGATTTTGCAATAAAAGAAGAATCTGCTATCAACAACAAAGTAAAAATGACATATTTAATAAGTTTTTGTTTCGTTGTGTTTGCAAGGGGGAAAAAAATGGTGAAAATAATTATATCTTTAAGCTACAAAATATTTATGCAACTTTGAAAAATCTTTCATTACAAAGTTAAAACTCAGAAGAAAATAAATTTTGAATTAGAAAAATGTAGTAGGTGAGATAACTAAAAATGAATTAGGGAAATGCTTCAAAAATACAAATATTTTGGAAAAGAAAATTCACCCTCCCCTTAAATAGAGTGTTTATATGCATATTAGGTATAAATACATACAATGCCAAAAGGAGCAAGCCATTTTTTTTAATAATAGAGAGAGATTTAGGTCATCAGACTAAGACATTACAATAGGATACAGTTCAACTTGATTTCCTTATCTTAATTTTACTTGCAGAATAGCCAGTTAAGTATACAGCAATTATAATGTACATAAAAAAAATGCATGTAATTTTGTTTTAATGTGTATCATAATGAATTCAGTAACTAAAACAATAATTTTGTATATATATATATATATATATATATACTAGCCGCCTTTAACGACCAGCTGGTTCACCATGAGTAATGGGTTCTAAAATTTTCAATTAAATCACATATTCATTAGCTTTGAAGTAATTCCGGGCATTGATTGGCCTGAAATTAATATTTTCTTTAAGATGATAGACGGAAAGTTCTAAAAGGATACATTTTTTTAATAATCTTCTTTAATTTTATAAATCAATCAGTTTTAATTACCGGTTATGCTTCCAAAATATTAAAAATGTTTTCATCGATGATTTTGCCAAAATATTAAATATGCTTTTTTAAAGAAAGTGAAAAAAATTATTGAATTAATGATACAGATATTGCAAACGATTATAGAAATATGCCATTAGGTCGGGATTTCAATGCATATCCTGCCTAAATTCAATCAGGTTTACCATAAATAAAGAAGATTTGTTGAATTAATTATTTAGATATTGCAAACGATTATAGAAACCTTTGCTTTGCATTTATTTTTTTAGAAAATATCACATTTTATATTTATTTTATCCAGTCATGTGCTAAAGGTTGCATTTCTTTAGATTTAATTTGTGATGATAGTTTTTTTTTAATTTGAACTTCCGTCATTGTTTTCTTGTATTTTATCCAGTCATGTGCTTTAAAAAAAAATGGTTAAAATATCTTTTTAAAAATCCGTTAAAAATATAAGCTTAAGTTATACATTAAAACACTGATACCATTACAAAGCTAATTATTTAATTTTTAAATTAATGTAAAAATCATGTTTGTACGATAATATTTTCGGAAGTTATAGCGAAAAACGTCGTAATTTCGCTTAAATTTTAATTAATTCAAATTCTAATTACAAATTCGAAAAAAGGGCTCCGAGGTGCACGTTCCCGACCTCCAAGGTATACATGTACCAAATTTGGTAGCTGTAGGTCCAACGGTCTGGCCTGTAGAGCGCCAACACACACACACATGTTGAGCTTTATTATAAGTATATATATATATATTAAATTTAAAGAAAAAATTACACAGAAATAAAACTGACATCTTTAAAAAGCTTTACCCTTTATTTTAATATAGGGTGAAATTGCTTTTGTGCAGCTAAAACTCTCCAAAATCATTGAGAAAAGCTGTTAAAATTTTGATTAATTTTTGAGTTAAAATTTAGAGTCCCCTTTCTCCATTTTTTAGTGGACATCTATAATCACTAAGTAACTACATGCCAAATTTGGTATCTCTAGCTCCAACATTCTGCCCACAGAGAAATTTGAAGAGAAAATAAATTAAATCATGTATGTTGTATGGAATTTTATAGATACTATCTAAGCCAACAAAAATTCAATAAGGTATACATCTGACTATACTTACTAATGCATTTAGAGCTTCTGTACGTACTCTGGGTTCATGGTCATGGCTATATTCTGCAAGAAGTTGTAGAGTACTTTGAAATGTTTCAGATTTGTCATCTAATGCAATAAAATCTCCAATCACTGACAATGCAGCACATTTTACTTCATAACTTCGATTACTAAGATACTAAAAATAGATAACATAGTATATTATTTAAAGTTGCCAAATTCTAACATATTTGTTATATACATTAACAATTTTTTTTAGTTAAAAAATTAATTCTTTTAGCTTTTAAACTGCTACTTTTATACTTGGGGTAATTCATATCTGATAGCATAAAAAATCAGAGCTAAAAAAGTTCAAATTTCTTTAAAAAAATTTAAAAGTACACTAAAATTTTACTAAAAATTATGAAGAATATGAAATATAACAATGTGCTTTCATAAGGAAAATTTTTATGTGAGCTTCTTATCTTGACTGCAACATACATGTATTTTAATATATTATAATTTTTTAAGCTTTCATAGAATGTAGCCTTTCCCTTAAAATAATTTTAATCAGTGGTTTATAAAAAGAATATAATTTGGTGCTTTAAAATCTTATATATAAAATAAATTTAGTTTCACAAACTTTTATAAGTTACATATTATTAATAAGTTGAAAATTCATTTTTCTATCTAATTAAAATGTTTTGCAACATAATTTTTTGTCCTAATCATTTTTTACTGTTTAATCTTAAAATATTACTTATACAAACTAATAATTTATCCTCTACAAGTAAATGAATTAATTCATTAAAGTAAGTACTAACAAATGTTCCTAAAGAACGTGTAAAGTCTTTCAACAAAAGATATCATTCCTTAAATTATTTTTTAAAGTCGATTAACCAGCCCCTTATGGTAGAAATGAATTAGAAATTAATAACATAGTACAACAAGATACATATATGTATATGTGTAATAACATTGATCAATATTTATTACGATGTTATATTTTTTACATTACTTACATTTTTGCTGTATTAAAAATATAACAAAAATGAAAGTTCTCTTTAAAAATGTTCAGTTATTCCCTTACTTCAGAATAAATAAATAAATTAATTATAAAGGATTTTTTAGATGTGTGTGTAGAGGGGAGAATGCAATTAACAGAGTGCTGAGTACCTTTTTAGCTAGCTGAAAAATTTGAAGGTGCAATTTATCATCCTTCTCTATTCTCTTTATTTGATGAAATGTTGACAGCAGAACAGCAATAGCTTTATGTGATGTTTCTCCTTTAAGAAGTGGCTGCAAATCTTCAAACAAAGAATAAGGTTCAATTAAATTTCCTTGAACCATTTGAGAAAGAATACTGATTATTTTCACTCTCACAGCTGGTTCTGGTTCTTTCAGATAATGCTCTATTAATGTATTATATAAAGGAATAGCTTCTACCTATAAAGATGAAAATATCATAAAATTAATATTAAATTATTTTTTGGAGCATTTCATAGCATCAAATAATTCTTTTAAAAACATAGTAGGCATATAACACCAAATCAAAATACTTGTCTTAAACTTCCTTCTGTATGTTAGATTTTCCAATAATATATAAAGAGAAAACATAAAAATAACACACAAGAGATAAATTACATATAGATGCAATGAAATAATGATATATGTATATGTAATTCGCAATTTTTCTAAACATTTTAGAGTTATCTTACATCTTATTAGTAAATATGATATGAATATTAATTATTAGAATTTTTAAAAATTAACCAAATTTTTAAAAAGCACCAGTTGCATAATTACCAAGGATTCACTGATATACAAGATTCCAGTCCCATAATGTGCAACCAAAATAAAACTTTAGTACAGTTATATCATTTTTTGAAATGAAATATCTTGAAAGGATGAAAAATAACATCAGGTCTTAAGCATTATCTATTATACTAAACTGATTATTATGTGCTTATCTGATTATAAAGATGGCAAAAAAAAAAAAAAAAAATGATATTATGCTTAGCTGCAAGTTACTCTTGATTTGCCTCTGTAAGATAAAAACTTTTTGAAAAGACCAGAAAATAAAAATCAATAACAAAAAGCACAATAAATAATAAAGAATTATGGAAAAAACAGAAGAACATTTTAGCACTTACTTCTCCTTTAATAGCTTCCTCAACTAAGAGCAAAAACTGTAGTGCTTCGCTGGAAGTTGTATTTTTTAATAAATCCACATCTAATTCTGAAAATGTAGCAACTTTTTTTATGATGCGGAGCCTTTTTGCAGGTTTCTTAGCTTTTTCCTGCAAGAAACAAATTTGAAATCAACTAATTCATAATAGTTAAATTCAGATGAAAAATGATTTAAGGAATTTCAAATTATAGGGAAAAAACTCAAGTGAAATATCTAATGACAATTATGTCAGACTTTTACAACAATGACAATAAAATTGTCAGACACTAAAAACGAATGCTGAATGTTTTGTTATAACAATTCAGCAAAAATCCAAATCTCATACTCCCCTACAAAAAATTTCTTAATTGTAGTTTATAAAGAACATGAAAAAATTTGAGTTAAAAATCCTAGTTGAAAATTTTACTGATGAAATAATTTAGTTAATATTATTTCTTTTATAAATGATCAATTCTGAAAAGTATCATTACTAAAATAATTGAACACTTACTCTGTTATTTCTATGTTATGATCTGAAAAAGATACCTCAAACATCATTAGGTACTAATCTAAGACATAAATTTTATAATTTGCTATGTGTCAAACTTGAATTCTATAAAAATTAGTTTTATGCATAACAAATAAAAAAAGAATTTTAACTTTTTTTCTTTCTACCAATATATATTGAAATAATATTTTAACATAAAAATATTTCATAGGAATTTTACATCCAAATATTTCAATAACATGATGTAATTTTTATGAGCTTAAACAATAAATAAAAATACAGAAATTAAAAAAATTCCAAAATTTCTTAAAATAATGTTTTAATTTCTGTAAAACTTAGAATACATAGGAAAATAAATATAAAAATTTAGGTACATTTCTGTTAAGTGGACAGCATCATATATCAAAGTTAAATATTATTGATAATTAAAATTTAGATATTTATCAAAATGTTTCCAATAATTTCAAGCAAAACAACTTTAATATATTAATGTTTTGTCTATTTCAAAATGTGCAATGGTTTTCTATTATGTCTGCTCTCGATTAAAAAGTGCTCATATCTGAAAATATGTTCCATGAGTGTAAATTTTCGAAGAAATTCATACAATTATATCTTTAAATTGAAAATGCAAATCAATTTAACTAATTATTAATTATAAGTTTAACACATAATAATTCATTTTCCATTTTTACTATACATCAACTAATATACCAATGATATTTTACAATCATTTTTATTTCACAAAGACATTTCATTTTATGACAGATATTATATAGAAAACATGGAAAATATAAGAACAATGCAATACAAGAAGAGCCATGAAATATTTTATGAGGGGAAACTTAATTACATATCTTCTGAGCCTATTTAATAATAGGTAAAAAGTCAGTTTTCTATGAAAATTTAAAAATTTGATCATTTGTAGTGACATTGATACACTTTCTGTCAAATTTATGTATTTAAATATGGTTTATTTTGATATACACCACACTAAATTTGTTATGCAGAATTTTGATATACTTTATAACATGTAGAAATACTTATATTCACAAACTAAATTTATTAAATATCATTTGAAGATGTTTACATTAAAATAAATCATTAGATTTTGGTTCTGGTGTAGATTTGGGCGCACCTTCAATTTCAGGGATGAAACAGTACTTCTGGTTTCCATAAGTTTTGTTGGATTACTGATCCAAAAATCCAATTGGCGTCAAAAAATCACATAAGAAATCAAGAACATCTACTAGTAAATTTTTACCTACATTTAAAAAAAAACTCTTCTCTTTAAAATAACTATATATTGATAAAATTCTGTAAAATGCAAAGTATTTATTTTTGAAAACAAATATTAATTTCATAATCTAACAAAATATTTAACCTTATTAAAAGTGAATCAAAGAATTTTAGAATTGCTTTGCTAAATATAAGATTTATTTATTTGAAAAACTTGGACCAATTTTTTGAAAGGAAAACGCCAAATTACGGTAACAATTAATAATGAAATGAAAAAAATTAACAGAATCGATAGTAATTACCAAAAATGTTCGTAACAAATTTGCGACTTCCAGAAATATCAGACATTATTTAAAACTCAAACTTGGAAGAACAGATATATTTATGTAACAGATAAAATAAATTTTTTAATAAATATTAAATTATTTCAAAAATAATATAGAAACTACTTTGTATATGCACCAGAATATATATATATATACACACACACACATATATATTCAATGATTTACTGTTCAATCTGTATTTACTATAAGTTGTAAAGTTTAAAGAGCAACAAATGATTATAATTTTTGATATTTTATATATATTACCTGTAAAACACTGCTGTATTCAGCAAGAGCTCGTTTTTTTAATACTGCAGCCATATTAAAGTTTTATGAGAAAAATTATGAACAGATAATTTTCTGTCAGAACTCCTGCTTCCGATGGTTCAGGCAAGCGTTGTTTATTTTGTTCTATGATTGAGACTGTATTGCCAGACTCAAACTTTGACATGTAGATGTGACGGCTCTCATAGTCGTTACACACACGTCTTCCTTGCCTTTCAACAATTTTTAACCTATAGAAAAATAATTCTAGGAACAATTTTTTAATTTGCTTTCTACAGACAATTTTTTAGTTTTCTTTTTCGGACTTTATTCTTAATAGAGATTTTCATTTTCTTTGTACCTATATTTAGTTGCAAAGTAATATCCAGGTACCATAGAAGGATTTTACCTGGTGGCAAGATCTTGGCTTCGGAATCGGAAGGTAGCAGGTTCGAGGCGCGACTCTACAGAAGAACCGCCGTATTAGCATTTCAGGTGCACGTTAAATCCATCTAGGTCAAATGTCTTGTAGCAGCTACATTTCTATTTTATAATCTTTGTTTTTATAAGTTGTCCTTTTCAAAAGTGACAACAGTAGTAACGTTTTGATGGAATAAAAATCTAGCGACTTGATATAGTTTCGGTTATTTCAATTTCAAATATAATCTGAAACTATTATTCCAGAAAGATAATATATATTAATAACCGATATGAATGAGCCCATAACAGCGCTACAATTTGGTGACCCAATGACGAAAATTCTGGAACTGTGAATAATACTTTTTTCTACCTATGCAGTTATGGTTACCTGCCGCGCTTCTGTTTCAAACGCGGCAAATGATGGTTACGAAGTAAATAAAGTAAGCGTAAAAATTCCTCCATTTTGGGAAGAGAAACCATAAATTTTGTTTTTTCAAGTAGAGGCACAATTCTCAATTGCAAATATTACCCAAGATCAAACTAAATTTAACTATTTTGTCGCACAATTAGGATCGATAGTAGTTGAAAATATATGGGATATAATTCAGAGTGACCGGAATGATAAATATGGAGCTGCAAAAGAAACATTGCTCAATATTTTTAAAGAAAGTAAAGAAAAAAGTATTACAAAACTGATAACGGGAATTTCTGTTGGCGATATTAAACCTAGCCAACTGTTGAGAAAAATAAAGTCGCTTGGCGGAGCAAACATATCAGATAAAGTTTTGCGTACTTTGGGGTTTGGCAAACTGCCAAAATCAATGAAAAATATTTTGGTTGTAAATTATGAAGATTTGGAAAACTTATCAATTATGGTAGACAAAATATTTGAAATGAGCTCATTGACAAAAATAGATTTCTTAACAAAATTTAAATTATTGATATGCACAACAAAAAACTAATAGATGGTGTTACAAATTGATCGATTCGAAGTCATATTACGTGCATAACAAGTGCTGATAGCATAAGCAAGGCTACTAAAATTTTTCAATATGCAAAATTGCTGTCACAATATCCAAATTTAACTAATCCAAACCTGTTACTTTCTAACACGAAACGTAACGTCAAACATCATATTGCTACAAAAGGTCCACCTGTATTTTCAAAGGCTCGCCAATTAGATATAGATAAATTAAAATTAGCAAAACAAGAATTCAAATTTATGCTAGACAATGATATAGTTAGACCTTCAAAATTTTCTGGGCCAGTCCACTTCATTTAGTTAGAAAAAAGGATGGAAGTTTACGACCATGCGGGGACTACAGACGCTTAAACGCACAAACGATTCCTGATCGTTATCCTATTCCAAAAATCAAGGACTTTCATCATATCCTAAAAAACAAACAAATATTCTCAAAAATTGATCTATTTAAGGCTTATTTTCAAATTCCAATAGCCTAAGAAGACAAAGAAAAAACATCTATCATAACTCAATTCGGCTTATATGAATTTAACGTCATGAGCTTCGGTTTAAGAAATGCTCCATCTACACTTCAAAGTTTTGTCAATGAAGTATTTTTTGGATTGGACTTTGTTTTGCCTACTTGTATGACATTTTAATAGCTTCGTAAACAGAAGATGAACATTCAGAGCACCTAAATATAATTTTCTTACGTTTAAATAAATATGATTTGCGTATAAATTTTGGAAAGTCAATTTTTGGAGTGAAACAGTCAGCATTTTTAGGGTACCTGATTACTTCTAAAGGCTCACAACCCTTTCCTGAAAGAGTTATTGCCATCTTAAATTATGAATTACCCGAAACTATACATGAATTACGTACCTTAATTGCTCTTATTAATTTTTGTAGGTGATACACCAAAGATGCTGCCAAAATCCAAACAATTCTTCATGAGTATTTAAAGAGTTCCAAGAGAAAGGACAAACGTAAAATACTGTGGACAGGCGAAGCAAAAGAAAAATTTGAGCAATGCAAAAAGGATCTAGCGAATGCTAAACTATTAAGTTTTCCAAATCCGGACTCAGCATTAGCTCTCTTCAGTGATGCTTCAGATTTCGCTGTTGAATCGGTGCTGAAACAATTAGAAGGCAGTTGGAAACCCTTAGCCTTCTTTTCTGAGAAGTTGTCTGATGCTCAGAAAGGATATAGTACTTACGACAGGGAACTGTCAAAAATATACCTTTCAATCAAGCAATTTAAGCATATTTTTGAAGGAAGACAATTTATAATTTATGCCGATCAAAAACCTTTGACGTTTGCTTTCCAACAAAAAAATGAAAAAGCTTCTTCTAGACTGTTACGTCATTTACAATACATATCTAAATTTTCAACTGATATTCGCCAAGTGGAAAAAAAATATAGTTGCGGATTCCTTAACCAGGATAGAAGCTATATCAGAAATAAATTATGATAAAATTGCAGAATCATACATTGTTAATCAAGACCTTAAAGAAACTAAAAAACAACCATCAGATCTGTTAAACAAAAATGATCATACGGAAAAATTTACTCTCTCTGGTAGACATGTAAGATTTCAAGCGGGTTACAGAAATTAAGCACATTCTATTCATTGATGTAATTCCATTTGTATATAGATATTTCACTTACATTTGTATAAATTGCATGTTATAAACTATCGTAACTCCATTGTTACTGGGAAAGGAGTGATGTAACAACTACATTTCTATTTTGTAATCTTTGTTTTTATAAGTTGTCCTTTTAAAAAGTGGCAACAGTAGTAGCGTTTTTATGGAATAAAAATATAGCGATTTGATACAGTTTCGCTTATTTCAATTTCAAATATAATCTGAAATTATCATTCCGTAAAGATAATATATATTAATAACCGATCTCAATGAGTTCCACATAACAGCACTACAGTCTCCCACTGATGTGGTGTGGAAGTTTGGAGAGGAGAGGTACCAGCGCATATATCGGCTTTGTCATCTGACCGCGGTTCAAAATTATGAGGTCCGTCCCAAAATAGCCTTAGTGTTGCTTCAAAACGGGACGTTAATATAACTAAACCAACTAACTGGGAGGAGTAATGAATTTCTGTTACACTCATTTGTCACAAAATATCGAAATCTCTTCTTTTTATAGCATATTATTCTAGATCGTTAATTTTTTTTCTAGTGTAGTAACAAAATCATCAATGAATTCAATGTTTTAATGGAATAGATTTCTAAAGCATTGATTTATCCACAGTCAGGAAGAACGATAATGGCGATCTTTCTTTAAAAAATGGGCTGAAAGTTAGGATGATGATGAAATAGAATGAAAGTTAGATTTAAGAAAGGAGAAAAAGTATGCAGAGGAACTTAAAGTATCCAAAACTTGAGAAAAAAGTTTTATATTGATATCTTGAAATCATCTTCGAGAAATAGACAAAATATTATTTCTCCAGATTAAAAAAATTCCAAAACAAAGTAGATCTTATAAACTAGAGAGTTGAGTGATTATGTAAAAGGAAGGAAAAAATTCCCAAGTACCATATAGTATGGTGAAATGGAATAAAAATGGAGTTTTTACCTAATATACAAGCAATGAAAAATAACATATTTTAATTTTAAAGTTATAGTTAAAGTTGAATGTTGGAGGAAAAAAAATGTTGTGCTTCTCCCATCCTTTGTTCTTGAAGGTTAGGTTAGTTATATTAACGTCCCTTTTTCGAAGCATCACTAGGATTATTTTGGGATAGACCTCGTAATTTTGAACCGCTGTCAGATGACGACTACAACACCTGAGCTGGGTCCCATCCTCTCCAAACTTCCACACCAGCGGGAGGACGTTTGGCCCCGATAGATTTAACGTGCACCAGACTCCCTTACACGGTGGTTCTCCGGTGGAATCGGGCATCGAACCTGCAACCCTTCGGTTCCGAAACCAAGACCTTGCCACCAGGCCATCGCGACCCTTTGTTATTGAGGAAACAAGCCCACCCAGCATGCCTTATTATATAGTGCTGAAGAATAATATATAATATAGCTCCCAAAATTGTAAATATTTCAGCTAAATAAATCTATTTACCTATTAGAGCATGAAAAAAAATTTTGCAACACCTTTTGATTATTTTTAACACATATTTGCCACATTAGTGCTTTTTACTTACCTTGAGACTCGAAAGCTGTCTTTCAACATGATTTTTGAATTAGCAAATAGTGAATCTTTGAATTAAGGGTACAGATTATGATAGTGATGGTATGTTTGAACACGTGCGATTATAGTATGATATGTACTTATATGGATGGATGTATCACATTCCTTCCCATTAAATTAAATGACTTACTTTAATTAATGCTGTCTGTTAATTGATTATGTGTTAAAAATATCATTTCAAATCAAGAGTGAGTGATTTTCATTCTTAACTACTACTACTACAGAAATGAGGTTTAGAGCAATAGTTTTTGAAATTTTGGGTTACTAAGAAATTTATTATCGCTCTAAAGTTATTACCATTTATTTAATTTCATTTAATTTAAAAAAAAATAAAATTTCAGTATTAAAAAAAAAAGATGAAATAAAAATTTATGTAAAACGAGGATTGTTTATCAAAGGTTTGATAGGGTGATAGCTGTCTTTAAAATCACAATTTTAGCATGTTTTATCTATACTTATAATAAAGCTCAATGTGTGTGTGTGTGTGTGTGTGTGTGTGTGTGTGTGTGTGTGTGTGTGTGTGTGTGTTGGCGTTCTACAGACCAGACCGTTGGACCTACAGCTACCAAATTTGGTACATGTATACCTTGGAGGTTGGGAATGTGCACCTCGGAGCCCTTTTTTCGAATTTTTAATTAGAATTTGAATTAATTAAAATTCAAGCGAAATTTCGACGATTTTCCGCTATAACTTCCGAAAATATTATTGCACAAACATGATTTTTGCATCAATTTAAAGATTAAAAAATTAGCTTTCTAATGGTATCTTTGTTTTAATGTATAACTTAAGCTCCTATTTTTAACGAATTTTTAAAGAAATATTTTAACCATGTTTTGCAACAATATATATCGGACAAAACGATAAAATTTAATCTGCACGAGCACGTCAAGGGGGAAAAATTAGGTTTTATCAGCGTGTTGCCATCCTATTGACGGAAGTTCAAACTAAAAAACAACAACTATCATTACAAATTAAATCTAAAGAAATGCAACTTTTAGCACGTGACTGGATAAAATAATATAAATATAATATGTGACATTTTCTAAAATAAATAATAAACGAGCAAAGGGAAAAAAAAGCTTTTATTAAACTGTTGAAATCATACTGAACGAAGTTCAAATTAAAAAATAAATTAACTATGACTGCAAATTAAATCGAAAAAAAATGTAACATTCACCACGTGATTGGATGAAATAAAATAAATATTAAATGTTATGTTTTCTAAAAAAGAAATACAAGACAAAGGTTTCTATGATCGTTTGCAGCATCTATATCATTAATTTAGTAAATCAGTGTTACGTGACTTTCGAAGTTTAAGTATATCTGGCAGATAAATTATAAAGAGAGGAAGGCACATATGTATTTAATTGAAAATCTTAGACCCCATTACTCTTGGCGAACCAGCTGGTCGCCAAAGGCGTCTAGTATGTAATAAAGTTGTAATTGAAAGTTTTTTTTTCCAAAAAATAATGTATCTCTCTACATATAGCTATATTTTTATGTACTTTTTTCTTTATTTTATCAAATTATTAACCGATATATTGATGATTTTCCTCGATAATTTCCAAAAAAGATTTCCTTACAAAAGATTTTCATCATCACTTTAAAGTCTAAAAAATTATCCTTTCAATTATACAGTAAAATTCCTTAGTGTAAACTTTATTTTAAAATACATTTTTATGTATATTTTACAGCAATATTTTCATTGTTGCGAATGAAATTCAAAACTTTTTTATTCTTTCTTCAAATATTAAATCGCATGAGGTTCTTCCATTTAATTTTAGGAAGAAGAAGACAGCCTAATATCTGTGTTTTTTATATGAGGAATAAGAAAGAGAAGTTACAGCATCGCGAAAGAGAGAAGACTGATAATCCAAACAGTTAATGTTTTAATAGCACTATGATACCGAAAACATAATATAAAAAATGAATCTAACAGATATAAGGCTATTAAAACTACTTTAAAATTACAACCTTAATGTCTGACAATTTGACAGAATCAAGAATATGAAGTTACTTCTAACCTATTTTATAACATTAAATAAAACAAAGATGTCTGGTTAACCGGTTGGTCTCCAAAGGTGGCTAATCTGGTTTAAGAAAATGGTTTTACAGAACCATGCATTTAGATTATCCTGATGATAACACCTTTAATGACATAGTTATGTCATAAAAAGTTACTCTGTTTGGATGATTTATGTAAATATAAAACTAATATCTGTTTCTTCAAGAATTCGGTTGAGAAATTTTTTAGCATTCACCTTACAATCCAGGACTTTAAACCTCTAAATTTGTACTGCTTGAATCCACGATGAAGTTCTTCGGTCTTACAGGTTTTGAAAATTCGAACGACTTCATAAATAGTGATTTCATTCCGTTAGGCCATGATTTTCAAATTGACTTAATGTTGGCACAAAGACTTTAACATGAATATCAGTTATGCAAGAAAAGCAATAAAGTGGTATCATTTTCATTTGTATTCAATATTAGTTTGAGTTGCATTTTTTATTAATCTGTGTAAAATTATGACCACTATTTATTAACATCTCTTGTATTAAAATAACACAGCTTTGACCCTGTCATTGAGGCTTAAAATATTTTCTCAGAAGCAACATGAACTTAGACAAAAAATTTAATTGATGGAAAATGTAATTAATATTTTCGACAATTCCGCTGATTCTCTAAAGGTAGTTAGTTTAAAATATACTTTCAACTTACCTTATAAAATTTGTTGTATTTATAAATAAGATTTATTTTAATTAGTGATTAAATGTTTTTAAAGTTTGTCCATTTTGAAATACTACTACTGTTTAATATATTATATTTGAATGTATAACAATTTATTTCCATTCTTAATCTATACTTATAATAAAGCTCAATGTGTGTGTGTGTGTGCGTGTGTGTGTGTGTGTGTTGGCGCTCTACAGGCCGGACCGTTGGATCTACAGCTACCAAATTTGGTACATGTATACATTGGAGGTCGGGAATGTGCACCTCGGAGCCCTTTTTTCGAATTTTTAATTAGAATTTGAATTAATTAAAATTTAAGCGAAATTTCGACGTTTTTCCGCTATAACTTCCGAAAATATTATTGCACAAACATGATTTTTATATCAATTTAAAGATAAAAAAATTAGCTTTCTAACGGTATCAGTTTTTTAAATTTGTAACGTAAATTTCTATTTTTAACGAATTTTTAAAGAAATATTTTAACTATTTTTTTATCACGTGACTGGATAAAATAAAAGAATGCCGGAAATTTGAGAAAAAAAAACTATCATCGTAAATCAAGTCTAAAGAAATGCAGCTTTTAACACGTGACTGGATAAAATAAAAGAAACAGAAAGTGTGATATTTTCTAAAAAAATAAATGCAAAGCAAAAGATTGTATGATCGTTTGCAATATTTAAATAATTAATTTTATAAATCTTCATTACGGTAAACCTGATCGAATTTAGACAGGATATGCATTGGAATCCCGACTTAATGGCATATTTCTATTATCGTTTGCAATATCTGTATCATTAATTCAATATGTATATATTTTTCATTATAAAATGGGATAGTTTCTAAAAAAATAAATGCAAAGCTAAGGTTTCTATAAAATCTGCAAGAGCATGTCAAAGGGAAAAAATTGAGTTTTATCACAGTGTTGCCATTTTTTGACGAAAGTTCAAATTTAAAAAAAAAAAAAAAAAAAACTATAATCGTAAATTAAATCTGAAGAAATGCAACTTTTAGCACGTGACTGGATAAAATAAAATAAATATAAAATGTGATATTTTCTTTAAAAAATGCAAGGCAAAAGATTCTATGATCGTTTGCAATATTTAAATCATTAATTGAATAAATTATCTTTATTTATACAGGATCTGCATTCAAATTCCTTTCCAATGGCCAGTTTGTAAAATATTATTAATAGCCATATATATTGTTTAATACTATTAATTTGATCTAAATGAAGTAAATAATTACATTTTATGTAGTTTGAGTCAAACAATGCATTTATGAATAATGAGTTTTAAATTTCTTCATACTTTGCTCTGTGAGCCATATTTTACAAAATATTTTTATTAATATTTTAAATAAAAGTTGCTACACCAATCAGTCTTCGAAATCAATCATTAAAACTGACTGATTTATAAAATTAAAGAATATTATTAGGAAAAGGAGTACTTTTAGAACTTTCCGTCCATCATCTTAAAGAAAACACTAATTTCAGGTCAATAAATGCCCGGAATTACTTCAAGGCTAATGAATATGTAATTTAATTGAAAATTTTAGAACACATTACTCATGGCGAACCAGCTGGTCGCCAAAGGCGGCTAGTGCTTAATAATTGCTTTAATTTTTACATATTTGGGTTTGTTTGTTGATGCTGTTGGATCAGAGAATGTTTTCTCACTCACTATTCAAAGCGGTGCACCATTTTGACGTTTTTAAGTGTGGAAATATACATAAACACATTTATGTGTGGAAATATATTTATAGACATATTTATTTTATTCAAAAATAAAATAATTCTAAACTGCAATGCAAACAGTCTTAACGTAAGCAAGATTACATTTGAAACTGAAGAATAATTATTTTTTACTTTAAAGCAATTAAATAAGTCACCAAATGGTCGCCAAGTTTGTCGCCAAGCCTCGGGACCTCTGACGTCACACCCATTCACTATTCAATACATATTACTGTCAATCTGTCTTCCTTACGATGACAGTATTAGCGCGGGAAAGCAAAACCACAGGTTCGTAACAGTACTTTCAATGCTCCTTATGTTATTGTAAGAATTAAAGTAACAATAAATGTCCAAAATAAAACATGTAATCTAATTAAGAAAAATAAATTCGCTCGTCAAAGAGTTAATACTAGTCACTATACTGCAATTATCAATTCTTTATACATGAAAGATAAGGGCAACACATGTATTTACGTTTTACAATTTTAGTATTGTAAAACGTAATATTTACATTATATTAAACGTATTTGAACTACTTAAGAGATTTTTAGATCTCTTAACCTAAACTAACCCTTTAATCTATACTTATAATAAAGCTCAATGTGTGTGTGTGTGTGCGTGTGTGTGTGTGTGTGTTGGCGCTCTACAGGCCAGACCGTTGGACCTACAGCTACCAAATTTGGTACATGTATACCTTGGAGGTCGGGAATGTGCACCTCGGAGCCCTTTTTTCGAATTTTTAATTAGAATTTGAATTAATTAACATTTAAGTGAAATTTCGACGTTTTTCCGCTATAACTTCCGAAAATATTATCGGATAAACATGATTTTAACATCAATTTAAAGATAAAAAAATTAGCTTTCTAATAGTATCAGTATTTTAACATTTAACTTAAGCTTCTATTTGTAATGAATTTTTAAAGAAGCATTTCAACTATATTTTTCAACAATATATTTCGGACAAAACAATAAAATTTAATCTGCAGGAGCACGTTACGAGTGGAAGGGGAAAATTATCTTTTATCAATAGGTTGCCATCAGATAGATAAAAACTCAAATTAAAAAAATAAATAATTATTGCAAATTAAAAATTTAAAAATGCAATTTTCAGCACGTGTCTGCATGAAATGAAATAAATATGAAATATGTTTTTTTCTTTTTAAAAAAAAGAAAATGCAAAGAATTTTTTGTGACTTTTACAATATTATTAATTAAATAAATCAGCTTTGTTTGATAGAAATACATCTATAAAAAAGTCTAAATGAAGTAAATAGCTGCATAGTATGTAGCACGAGTCTATAAATGCTTTAAAAAATGAAGAATATTTAGCTTTTAATTAAAAAGAGATGAACTTGTGATATCAGTGTTTTAATGTATAACTCAAGCTTCTATTTTTAACGAATTTTTAAAGAAATATTTTAACCATGTTTTTTTGAGCACGTGACTGGATAAAATAAAACAATGCCGGAAGTTCAAATAAAAAAAACTATCATCGCAAATCAAATCTAAAGAAATACAACTTTCAGCATGTGACTGGACAAAATAACATAAATATAAAATGAGATATCTTCTAAAAAAATAAATGCAAGGCAATGGATTCTATGATCGTTTGCAATAGATATATAATTAATTCCATAAATTATCTTTATTTACAGTAAACCTGGTTGAATTTAGACAGGATATGCATTGAAATCCCGACTTAATAGCATATTTCTATAATCGTTTGTAATATCTGTATCATTAATTCAATAATTTTTCCCCTTTTTCGCTTTCTTTAAAAAACATATTTAACATTTTGTTAACATCACTGAAAAAAACATTTTTAAAATTTTGGAAGCATAATCGATAAATTGTTAGAGCATTAAACTCAAAAAGTTTTTTCGAATAAAGTTACCGACTCTTTAACTACTAATAACTGAATCTTTTAACTTTAACTATTTCTTAAATTTTGGCTAATGAATATGTGATTTAATTGAAAATTTTAGAACGCATTACTCATGGCGAACCAGCTGGTCGCCAAAGGCGGCTAGTGATAAATAAATGGCTTGCTTCATCATACATGTTTTTTGGGGGATGAATTACATCGTGTATTTATCCCAAACGACATTTGCATATTTTAATGCAATTTTCTTTTTAAACGTTTTGTTATATTTCATATAGAGCTCACAAAATACAAATAACTAAAGAAATGGTATACATTCTTCTGAATATCATAGTATATTAACTAAACAGGTTTCGGAAATATATTTGGTTTGTTTATATCTGAGTGAAATTATTTTTGGTTCAATCTCATTTTTTGAATTATGCTCTAAATTGTAAGACAAATGTTTAAATTTTGAATATCAAATTCAAAAGAACAGAAGTTCCTTTTCGCAATCATTTTATTCTCCTTATTCCTTTCAATCCTGAAAATTTCATTTTTAAATATCATAGTACATAAATTATCTTTCTATCTCTGTTTAGATCTTTATTATTAAATATCTATTGTACTTGCATTCATCTGACTTTGTTACAAGCATTACTCTTTTATTTATTCCTAATATAGTTTTATTCTTGAGGAGAAAAATTGCTTAATGATAATTTTCTCTGAAGGAATCAGTTATAGCGCTAGAAATTTGATAAACAAGGCTAATTGGATGGCATAATTTATTCTCTGAACCTTTCTTAAATTATTTACGCAGATAACTATGTTTAGTCCATTGGGAGTCATTATTTAGGCAAATAATAATTACCAATCAATTAATGAATATTTCTTTTGTGCAAATATTTTGTTAGATGAAGTTAAATTATAGAAATCAGAGCAGTGACTGAGATATTTAAATTAGAATAGGAAGCAATAAATTTCTCAAATTGTTTTATATCTCTATTCCAATGAATTCGTGGGCGGAGATGATGATTACTATCTTTTTAACTGAAAAAAATGTCATATAAATATTAAAAGAAAAGTGGTAGCTTTCAAACAAATTCGAGATAAATGTTAAATACATGCAATGAAAAATATCTGAGAAATGAAAAATAAGCTGAGCAGGGGTTTAGTTTCAAAAGGATGTAAGATCATCTAGAAGTCCAATGATATATAGCAAAATCCAATTAACTAAAGTATCCAAGCCTTGCGAATTATTATTACTGTTCCAAGCAGAATTATGAGCATTAATGTCACCAACAGTAAGTAAAGGTGACAGATTTTATGTATCAATATTCGAACCAAGCAGAGAGAAAAAATTTCAGCAAAATCAGTAGATGTTGAGCAGGATAACAGGAGAATGTTACAGGAGAAATTTAATCCCAAGAACATAATAACAATTTCCGAGTGTAGAAATTGTTAAATTCCTTTTACGAGGAAGGTCAGAACTTATCAATATTGGTTTTAATCATTCCATTAATAATTTCATTTTTATAAATTGCATTTTAAAAAAGAATAATCATTTTTAAGGAACAAAAGTGCTGCATTTTAATCACTATATTTTTTAATGCCATTCGGCTTAAAATTGTTGACTTTGTCGGAAGGGTTATCTGACAAGTGCCATAAGTAACAACGACAACAACGGCGTAGTTATTTACCGAAATATTAATACCTAAAGCGTCATGACAGTGAATGGTGACCTGAATTTTCATTCAGGTCACATCACTCACTATTGACAGACAATTTAATTTTTATTCAGGTCGCGTTTGTCATTGTTGACTGACTCTCTATATTAAAAGAATTATTCCATTAATATATTCAATATTGTAACGGATTCCCCTATCTGTCAGGTTCGTTTGCTTATAATGAGGTGTATGGTGTAGAAGATAAACAAAAATGATCAGTTCTTTAGAAGAAGACACAGCACAGACGACCCTTACTTACAGGACGAAGACAGGACAACACAAAAACTACAAATATTTGCAACACAACTATATACAGATAAGAACTATAGACGAATACGCAGGAAAGCACAGCAGCAGTCTACAGTAGTCCACAGGTAGAAATTCGGTAGTGATAACGTCCACAGCTCGCAAAGCGGCCAGACAGGATTCAGCTGGAGAGAGAATCTTTTTAGATTCTGTCTTAGCTCACGTATGTATCTCCAAACGGCGGAACTACTTCTATGTCTCTTCTTGCTTTTACTATCGACTCACTACTTCACACAACGGGCTACGACGCAATACTCAGGCTCCGACAGAATACGGCACACAGTAACAATACAATACAGCACTCCGTCGTTGCTCCGGAATTCTATTGGCGACTCCTCCAGGACTCCTCTTTTACGACGGCAACCAATTCATGTCCTCTCAATATAGGACTCTCGCCAGGACTCCACCGTTCACGACAACGCAACTCAGAACCACTCGCCAGGGCTACCAATATAACTGACCAACATCTGTTGACAACTCTACTCCTCAGTTCAGGAGTACCAATTCAAGACCTCTCAATTCAGGTCTACTTAATCGTCTACCACCATCCAGCTTTAGATGTCCGGCCTTATATAGTTCACGCGAGACGGAGCTAAAAACTTCTGGGGCAATCAGGAGCATTCTGGTCATATCTCGGTTACCATTCGACAGATCGGGAAAATTCTTGAAATTTCGGGTATAAACCATTTTTCAAGTCGCCGAATGATCGATCTCCAAGTTTGTCACCATGCTTTGGAATCACCGACGTGACATCCGATACCATCCAATCAGATTACTGTAAATACATCTTTCTTATAAAGATACTATTCGCGCTGAGAAGCAAAATTACAGGTTCGTAACAATATGAAGGTTACAAAATAATACACCTAAATGTATGTAGTCGCAACTTTACCTGTGTCTCGGATTATCAGCATATCTGAGAAATCGGTTATCATAGGCTTGTTGGAAATGGCACCAAAAATACCTTGAGCTTAACATATTAAGAAAAAAGAAAGTAAGAGAAAAACAAAATTTGAAAAAGTACCATGGTTTAAAAATTAATTTAAGACAATCTTTTTTTAAATTTATTCCATTACATTTCAAAAGAAGCATTACTACGACAATTTAAAGAACCAATATGCGCTTTCAAGATAGAAGTTCTACAAGACTTGCACACGTTATTCACTATATTATTGACTTGAACTACATTCCTCGTGTTTCTTTCTCTTTGGAGAATACAGTTGGAAGCAATCTTTTTCAGGACAAATTCTTGAAAACTGGACAGGAATACATTATTCAAGTTGCTGTTCAAAATGCCCCACAAAATATAATGTTAAAAGATAATAATCATTTAAGTTCCTTATTTTAAAATAACCAACATGGTTTTGGCAACAGCTCAGCTAATTAAGCTATTTTTAATATCGCAGTATTAAAAGCTTAACGATGATTACGAAATATTGAATGTTGAATTTAAACCAGAACTTGTTTATTTTTTACTTAGAAAAATTTAAACCATAAATTTCTTAGTTGCCAAATCTTACATCTAAATAATCTTGCAATATAAACATTTTTTTTTTTCGTTTTCAGCTTACATTGGTTAAACTTAGTCATAACGTTATCTTTGAACATGCGGGCCGCGGTGGCCCGGTGGTAAAGTCTCGGCTTCGGAACCGGAGGGTTTCAGGTTCGAGACTCGATTCCACCGAAGAACCGTCGTGTGAGGGGGCCTGTTGCACGTTAAATCTGTCAGGCCAAATGTCCTCCCACTGGTGTGGCGTGGTGTGGAGAAGGGGTCGTACAGGTGTCGTCCTCGTCATCTGACCGTGGTTCAAAATTACGAGGTCCGTCCCAAAATAGCCCTCGTGTTGCTTTAAACGGGACGTTAATATAACTAAACTAAACTTTGAGCATGCATTTCAGTAGGACTGGGACATCAGTTACCTTAATTATTGGTATGTATGACACGTGATTCAAAATTGCTGATTTTCACTATCTTTGTGCATTTTTTAATAAGTAACTAATACTCGCTTAAAAGTTCAATGTTTTTTCAAGCTATTGTATATGGTTTTGAACCTATGACATCAGATTCAGGTTGTAATTAAAAAAAATGATAAAGATGTTCACCATAGGACGAGCTTCACAGATATTACCCTATTTAATGAAGTGGAGATTGAAATATTTAAGAAGGTGTTCAAATAGCTGAATAGCTGCTATACATTAGAGGATTTTCTATAAAGGATTTTTTTAACTGTCACATTTAAGAAGAGAGAGCAGTTTCATGTATAGCAATCAGAAATTTATCAAAGAGTTAAATTAATCACCCAACTTGCTAAAATTTTTAAAAAAATTTCTTCAACAATTTCTTATAATGAAGTATCAGTTGAAATGTCTGAAACAAAGGAATTTGATAGAATTTTTTATCATTGTATATTTCACATGAATATAGAGTGTTAACAATTTTAGATAATTTCAAAACTGTGCCAGTATACTTTATCATGTAAAAATCCTTTGACTTTCGAATAAATTCAAGATGTTTAATGTATCTTGATAAACGAATTTTTAATGCAAAAGTTACCACAAAAATTTTTAGAATCACGAAGAGTGTCATCAATAGCATTGCAGAAAAAGGGGAAAGAAACAATAGTATTATTTTCTTCAAGTTAAATTTCTTTCATAGTTATTTCAAATTTTAAATGAATTCGGATGCAAATTGAATGAATATGGGTGATACACCTACATGCGAATTTTTCTTCTCAACACATACGAAAAATTTTAAGTCACCTATCTCCACCCTTTCAATGTATGTAAGATAAAAATTCAATACTCGATAAGCAAATTTTTAAAAACTAAACAAAAATGCAATTAACTTACCACAGCGTAAAACAAAACAAACCATTATCCATTGTTTCTTCCAAATTTTTTCATCGTTGATTTATTTTGTAATTGGTTCATTGGTAATTAATTTATTATCCTCTAAAAGGATTTTGATCTACCTTTTCAATTATTTTTAAATAAAAAAATGTTGGGAATATTGTATTTTTATGACAAAGGAACCCATTTCTATTTTGATAGGCGATGTTTGAAACTAGGCTCAATTCTGAATCACTGCGATGGCATGGCAATTCCTGTTATCGATGCATAAACCTATCATTCATCTAATTAAAATATTTCTGAATTTTTTAAATTCAGATATATTAAATTCATTCCATTTATCCTACATAAAAATTTATTCCCTTTTTCTTTTATATTCCGATGTCAAGTGGCAGTTCACCGTTATTATGTGTTCTATCAAACGAGCTATAACTGTAACTTAGCATTTAAATGCGCCTTCTTTTTTTTTTAAATACAACTTCCGCTTCTGAAAAGCATTTTTATCTTCTACAAATATTATTCGTATTCATTGAGAATCTTGAAATTTGAAGAATTGAACTTTGAGCTGCTAAAAAATATTTTTCCAAAGTTTTTTACTGAAAATTTTTATGAAAAGAAACTAAGTTTTCGGCTGGTCGGGAAAATTTTCCCTACACGCATGTCACGTGAAGTTGTTTGGACCAATAAGATTTGTTTCTGTGACACCACCGCCAAGCTCGTTTGCGGAAAGCGAATCGTACGCAAGCTAAGCTGCTCAATTCTCATTTTCGGATCGAAATTAGCGGGCATCAACGTGAAACGTTTCGCTCTCTGTATCAAAAAAATATTTTTTTTTGTTAGATATGTAGCGTTTGAAGTTATGTAGATGCGTATTGTTGTATCTTAAGTTGCCTAGTTACAATATTTTCGTTGATTTCATATTGTTTTTTATTTTAAGTGGTTTTAAAAAATTAATTTTAAATACACATGTTTTTAACAATTTGATTGCGCGGTCGCCATCTTGATGTGTATAAATTATTAATTCAGAATAAATTAACAGAAAAACCGAATTTATCGATTTATCTTCTTGGCTGGAACAAAATAAAGACTTTAGTTATGTTATATCAAGTTTTATTTAGCAAATTATAAAATCTTATTTGAAATTTACTCAATCCAAAACATCGCCTTAATCATGTCCCATAGTGCCGCTTCACTGGTAAATCTTTGGGAATATGAAGGTATGTTATCCTGTAGTAAACAAACATGCATTTTTTAATGATGTATAGCTTTATTGTAATCTTTGGGATTTTATATTTGACACGTTATTGATTGTTAGTGTTAAAATGAGCATTTCCATGTTCCGGTACATAAAGCCTTTTTTTGTTTACATTGACATTT
Source organism: Argiope trifasciata (assembly GCA_026543055.1). Classification (NCBI taxonomy): domain Eukaryota; kingdom Metazoa; phylum Arthropoda; class Arachnida; order Araneae; family Araneidae; genus Argiope; species Argiope trifasciata. Next base: position 279,972 of record JAPMOQ010044575.1, read on the forward strand.
TCTTACCGAAAACATGTACATGAATTATTATTTTACAGATACTTCTATTCCCATTTTATTGTATATTAATAAAAGTGTGCATGTCACTGAATTTTATCGTTTTAATTCCAGATGAAATCAATTTAGTTATCAAGAAGTATGGCATTGAAATCCGATCCATGTGTTCAATTAACTCAGTTTAGTTTTAGCAATCCCATCATTTGTTGCAGTTTCAAAACAAACGAAAAAGTAAAATAATGGAAGTGAATGTAAAATATACATTTCTTTATCATAAATGTAGTTGAATACCGAAATTTTAACACAAATATTCCGGAAAGTTTTTGTTATATTTTGTTTGCTTAGGGTTTTAGTTTTTAAAATTAATTCATATACATGTTGATATAGTCAGATATGTCAGGTTTTTTATGAATTAAAATAAAATTGGCATGAGAAAGTTTATATCTAATAAAATTTAAATGAAAGTGATAAGTTATTGTTGGGAATTTTTACAAGTATTTATAAGATGGAAATCAGTTCATATCTATGATAGTGTTTATGATTTCTGAATATTGTTCAGGTATCTTTAATCGCATTTTAATTATTTCCTTAGATTCATTATAATATGTAAACTTTTATTTTAATATTCGTAAAAATGATAGTTTGGTAAAATGATCAAGCTGTGTTGCATGTATAGTTTATGTTTCTGTAAATCCTGTTTAGTTGCTTGCTTTATAGATTATTATTATCTCTTGAATATTATTTATTTTAAAATTTAATACCTAGTAGTATTACCTACAATTTTTTTTATAGTTACTCTATAATGATGATGAAAAATAACGAGTTTCATAAGATAAACAATTGTATCATTATTGAATTTGTTAATGGAACAGAAACTTAATAAAATATATAGAGATAAAACCTTTTGATTTTAGTCTTTATTTTTAATGTATGTACGTTGCATTATTGGAAAAACAATTTTTTAGAGAGTGCTACTTCCTTTTAAGCTAATAAACTTGTGTTTCATATATTATTAAATGGTATATTTTATAATCTAATTATCATAGAATATATATAATTATTATATTTAATCATTTGTGACTTTAAAATAAATTTTTTACAGCATTTTAAAAAAATATTATTTGTTTTATTGTTTTAATCTTTAAGTTATATTTATATTTTGCTTAGCTTTCAACAGTTACATTTTTAAAAATTATTATATTAATTTTTGATAGCATAACTTTTATTGTCTTGACTTTTTATAAACAAGACTGTTATCCTGCATAGAAATTTTTCAAATATTTTTGTCTTGATTTATTCAAAATTTAAAGTAACAGAGAAATATGAATTGTATCTTTTCTTTATTTTATTAATTAATAGTTTTTACATTTCTTTTTGCTTTTTAAAATATTATGTATTGATTGAAATTTTATAGATCATTATTATCAAAGTATTTTATGTCAGTATATAAGATTGTAAAGGAAAATGTGTTGCGAGTTTTTATCATAATCCAATTTATTTATGTTAATTTTAATCTTTAGAATAGTTGCAGATTTCTGAAAACAAATAAAGATGACTTCTTATTGATATTTTTGTTTAAAAATTTATTTTGTTTATGAGTTTCTAATTTATTACTGTCATTAAAATTCTTTATGATCAAAAGGTGGAATTACTTAGCTTGAATGTTAAATAAATTATATTTTTTATCATTAAGTTTTCAGTTAAAACAGGCAAATATATGTATTTAAAAACCAAAGGTAATTTTACTAAAATTTGAAGCTTATTGATTCTACTCTTATAATAAAATAATGTAAATCTAATAAACTTAAAACATATGTCTTTCATGTATTTTTTTTAAAATCTAAAAGATATTTTTAAAATCTTATTTAATCATTTATGAAAATAAAATTTAAATTTATTAAAAACTTGTAATTTTAGTATAAATTTGGTGCTTAAAAACACAATGTTTTTATATAACATATAAAAATATAATAGAATTTTTTATTTAAAAAAATTATTTCTTTATTTACTTGGAATTAAGTCAAAAATTTTATAAATAAAAATAATTAGAAATAAAATTTCTATTAATATAAAGCTTTTCATATTAAGTTGCTCTTTAAAAGTAAATCCTTAGAAGTAAATGTTTTTATGATTAATGATTTTTCATAAAAATGAATATGAAATCTTAATCTATAATCAAAATTTTAAAATGCAGTTAGATGTTATATTTTAGAAAATGTTTTATTGTAAAAATATTGATTCATTAACTGTTCTGAAGAAAATTTTTGCATTATCTAAGTGCACTATGTAAATTTGGTTTTCTAATGAATATTTTTAATAAAATACAAGATAATTATGGATTTAGTATAAAGTTAAAGAAACCAATAACATGTATAGCCTTTTGAGTTTATCAAAATTTGTGTAATATTCTTCATGAATGTATAAAATTAATTTTTATAGATTATAATGTAAGAAAATTTCATTAAAAAAATTCAATTACTTTTGATAGTTTAAAATAATTGTAATATGTACATTCTTAAAATAATGAGTAGTAAGTTTTTACTAGTAAAACAATAAGTAGAAAATAAAATTTGGTAGATATTTCTAGGCTTTAATATTAATTTATTTTATATTAAGTAAAAATACTATACTCAATAATATTAATTTATTTTATGTTAGGTAAAAATACAATACCCAATGTAGTTAAATAAATCTATTTAGAAAAATTCCACTTAGTTAATATAGTAGTTTCATTTTCTTAATATTGTGGGGATTTGCTTTTAAAATTATAATGTATGAATTTGTTTTTCTTTCCTATTTATTACATAAATAACTTTAGTTTAAAATGTATGGAGTAAAAATTTACTTATTGAAATAAAGGGAATGAAATATTAGCTTAAAATATTTTTGAAAGATAAATATAATTTTTTTTTTTTTCGAAAACTGAAATGGGAATATTTTTATAATGTAACTTACCAGAATTTGTGAGTCATCTATCGAGGTAGTTGTGAATGTAAAGGATTGCTTTTGATATTGAGCTTCACAGCTATTTTTTTAATGACTTTTAAATTGCTTATAAAAGATATTTGTAGAAATAAATTTCTTTGTAGATTGATTTAAAACATGTAAAATGTGCTATCTAGTATTAAATTGTCTAAAATTGAAGAATATTTAAAAAATTTAAATGAAAAAATGAATTGCTCATACAGTGTGAAAAATCTGAGAGACTTTTCTGTGTTAAAAGCACTTTCTAGGAAATTTAAAGCTTTCAAAACATTATGTCCAATTTACTTAATCCAAACTGAATATATAATTTTACTACTCCTTAGTTTTTACTGAATATCTACCAACAATTTAAGAGTTTGTTTCAGAAAGAGGTAGTTCCAATTTTTCAAGTTTGCAGAAAGCCATAAAAAACATTTGAAAATTCTAAATTCCAATGAGCCAGACAGCTCCACCCCTTGAGTAATACAATAACTAAGATTGGACACCTTAGTTCTTGTGTTCTTTTGGCATCAAATGAATAATATTTTTACCTCGTGATATGTGCAAGTCAGGTATGTGTATACATGTAAGTCAAGCTGGAGCTACATCCTTTTTGTAGTAAACCTTTCAATTCTTAATATATATATATATCTCTTTTTGCAACTTAGAATTATAGGGGGAGGTAATGCTAAATTATTCCTGAAGCTCTGTTAGTTTCTACTCTTGAAGCTACTACATATAAATACTCTAAGGAAATTTTAAAATATACATATACACACTGATGGGTAGTTGGTGATTTCTGTGAGAATTTAAACAGTTTCTTTAGTCAATATTAGGCTTTCAGTTTTTGTTTGGGTTCAGTTGAATCGGTTTTAACAGGCAGAAATCAAATTAGTGCAAATATATATGCAACTAGATCTAAGTTGAATTTATCAAAGTTAGCCGGATGACTTCTTTGAATTGGATACATAGCATTATTATTAGAAATTTTAAAAAAATGATAGAAAAATTAAGCAAGGCTCTTGAATTATAATAGAGTCAATACAAAATTACAATTATGACAAATATTATGAGAGTGTTATTACTCGTGTAGAAACTTCCTTTTTTTAAAAAAAAATATTGATCAATTCCAATTTTCTTAATTTTACTTGTAATTTTTAGTTAAGTTTGATTAAAAAAGAAAACCCATCTTAAAAATAGTTTGAGGAAATTTAAAAAAACTTCCTCAATTGACTACTTTGCCTGTCTTCTGATTATGTTCCACAGATAGGATAGAAGCAGATTGATAGAAAAAGGATTATTATACATTAGCCTCTGGCCAGGGTCTTTAATTGCAGCTCATTGCAGAAAATAAGATTTAGTGTAAAATTAATGCACTATGGAGTAGAATAAAAAGTGGGGTAGAAGCGGGGAAAAAAATCATATTTAAAGATTAATATAATTATTTAATGATTCTGCATGTTATTTTTTTGCTGTAGTATTAATTGTGCAAATTTTTGGTACATTTTTTGTGCTAGATTCAGCTGTACCAAATATTTGTGATGTTAAAGATGGCAAGATGTGAAAATTATAGGGTTATTGATCATAACAAGTAATTGCAATATTTACTGACTGATTATTTTCTTTTCTGTCTTTCAGATTAGCATATATAGTAAAGTACTTATATATTACCATTTTGAAGGTTCTTATAAAATTTCGTGATGTTTCTCAAATTATTAGCACTAGATTGTCTTTGCAATACAAATGCAATTATTAGATCTAATAGCAATGATTTTTTTATGATCTATAGCAATGATTTTACATGAATATAAGACATTTTCAATATTTTTTCTTGAATTTATATGCCAATAACAATGAAAAAAAATCTAAGAATGATTTCATTATTTGTAAAGTATTTCTTTTAGATGGTTTTAGTCTTTCACCGTGCTTCACTTTTTATGTTTTAAGCATGTTAAAAAAGTGGCAAAGTTTAGTTATAGATACAGAATATTATGAAAAGGTTAGAATAATTAAATCTTTTCTCTTTTATTATATCTGAATTAAAATGATTGATAATAGAGGTAGATACTGATAAATAAAATTTGTTTTAGAAGAAAAACTAAATATATTGAAATATACTATCTTTAATAAAATAATAGTATTTATATTTTTTACATACATAGAAGTAAGGGAATTTTGGAAAAATCAAGATAAAAAAATCTAATTAGGAAATTTTAAGGATTCTTGATTCTTTTATAATTTCCTAGATTTATGATATACAGTAGCACATTATACTTTGCTAATACTAGTAATTATATTAATATCTTTTTTAATTCATTTATAAAATGTTACCATGAATGCCTTGTTTCCAGAAAAGATTTTAGAAGTTTTAGAAATTACAAAACTTTAATTATGAGTATTGAGCTTTAAGAACATCGAAAACATCTACTAGCCTTTTCTTTAAAACGATGAATGGAAGCAGAAAGCTGAATCTAATCTAATTTAAAGGAAATTAAAAGCCATTTAATAAAACTTCTTTTTAAACACCAACAACTGAATTTAATCTATATTCATACATATTTTCTATCAAATCTTTTATTATTATAATTTGTTGTTAAGAGACCATCTTTGATCTTTGTGGCATTTTAAAATATTAACTTGAGAAATAGACAGGAACATTTTATTACATTCATGTTTGAAAAATTGAAAAAGAACAAATATAATTGAAGTAAAAGGTTTAGAAAGATCTATCTGTAGATAATATGAATTTAAGTGGATTTATATGAATTAAGGAAAAGTTATAGGTAATTTTAATATTTTTATTTCGTGAAAAAATGATTAAAAAACTATTTTTTAAATGTTCATCATGCAGTTTGGTGAAACTTCAGTAAAACTATAATAAAAAATGAAATTAAACTTAATATTTAGAAATGAATGTATTCATTCTAATTTTCTACTTCCTTTCCTACATGATATATTTTAAAAATCTTTAATACCAATATTTAGATATAAAAGTGTAGCTAGTTTATCTCAAACAGATGTAGTAAGGAAATGCAAAATTTGTTTCAATAATTATAATAGTATAAAAATTAAAATTATTAATTGAAATAAACTTTTAAACGATAATAAAGAATAAAATTAGCCCTTGTAGTTTATTATTTTTTTTCTTATTTTCCATAATTCTTGGGTTTTTGTAAAAGAAGAATCAAAACCGTCCTTCCTTTTCAAATAATGAGAAAAAAGATTTATTTATGTGTTAATAATTATAACATGTATATCAATACATCTCTGTTAATGTAATTAAATTCTTATTGAGAAAATACTCATTTTTGTATGACTATTTTATAATATTTTTTTTTCTTAGTTTGTATTTAGAACTGTTTATTATTATTATTATTTAGTTCCTTATTTTATTGATAAGGTTGATTTTAGCTGAACAAACTGTATGATTTTGAAATTCATTGTGGTGCTTGAATTATTACAATATTTTTTTTAGATGTTGTACTTAATTTGATAATAACCATGTTATTTTACTATGTTTCCTTTTAAGTATAATATATTCATTATGGCTTTCATTTATATATATATTATACGCCATCTTAAAAAAATCTTTCTGCGATGTATGAAATATAGAGGAATAATAATAATGAGAAATTAGGATGATGCATTTTATATTATGATCTGTATAAGTGGATGAGGAAAGTAAGTAAAATATGTTTGTGAAGTTAAGGCTAATCTTATGGCTTAACTAGATGATCAGTTCATTTTCCGCAGTTCTTTTCATTCCCATTTCTTTAAGGACCAGAAAATCCTTTGTATTTGAAGACAGATTTGCCAACAGTATAGTAGAACTGGCTATTAATATATTTAAATGTAAATGTTTTAGTCATTAAAAATATGAGGCCAATAAGGTTATTTTTAAGATGAAGATGAAAATCTAATTTTCTAATACAACTGAAATTTTGTGGCATTGCAATACTAACCAGTATATTTGAAATTGAAGTAAAGACGTGTCAAATTTATTTTGTTACCATCAAAAATTATATATTTTTTGCATGTGTGTAACTAAAATAATAAATCAAGAATAGATAATGGAAAATCAAAATAAATGATTAGTATAAATAGATATCATTTTTTATAATTCTTATACTTTTTATTTTTTGTACTTTTAATTTTTATACTTTTGACAAGATATTAAAAAAATGTCTCTATAAATAAGTAGCAATAATTGTATATGTTGTAACATATTAATTGTTTGTTTGCAGGAATTTAAAAAATAAATGCTTAAAAAATTAAGTTCCTGTGATAATTGTCTATTTTAATCCATAGGACAAAACAATGCAACAACCTCTGTTGGGAATAAAAGTACTGATCCTAATGCTCGAACACTGTCTCCTGTAAAAGCAGATCTTATTAAGTACTATAAAAAGCATGGACTGGAACATATTGCCAAAGAAGTATGTTTCAGTGCATTTTTCTTTAGTTTCATTAGCATTTTCAAATAACTGTTATTTAATAAGTTTTTAATATAATTTTTTTCATGATTTTTAGGTTGGGATTATTCGTCCTAATGGAGAAATTACTAGTGGTAAAAACACCAATCAACCTAGAGAGCTTAGAGGTATTTGAATATTTGTTTATTGGAGTGTTTTGGTAAATGAAATTTTCAATTATATAAAAAAGTTTTTCTTAAGCCGTGAAACAGTAAAAAAGCAGTTAACTGCTTTTTTCTTTTTGGGGGAAGGGAAAAAAAAACCTTTAGACATGTTGATATAAGGGTTAGTTATTAAATTTTATAAACCTGAATGCAGGGCAAAGTGAATTACAGCTACATATAGGACGATTTAAAAACATCCATTTTTTATTACTTGCTTTTATTAAATAAAATTTCTTTGGTTTTTGTTTATAATCATTTAAAATATTTTAAATGTTAAAGAATATATATCTAATTTTTTTAAAAAAATTATGCATCTACTTATTACCAATAACATTTAATAAATGTAAATCTGTATGAATATAATTTAAAGAGGAATGATATTAAAATTTTTTGTGAACTAATATTTTTTAGTTCTGATTAGTTAGCAGATTTGACAAAACAATTATGCAATATCAAGGTAGTCTATTACTTATAAAATTTTGACATAAATAAAAATCCCATCTCTTTTAATCCTCAGTCTTCTCTTCATATTTTTTTCTCTCTCTCAACTCTAATGTATCAGAAACTGCAGGTTAAGTATGTTATATTCACTGCAATTTGTATATTTTACCAGATATTTTAATCTGCTCTTGGGTTTTCAAAAAAATTCATAAATCATTGTATGCTTTTATCAACATTTTTTGAACACAATAAATACCACAGTGTGTGTGTTCTAGATCATGTAAATGTTAACAAAAACTGTGAATTGTTTTCAGAATTTTTGTATTTTAAAGAATATAAATCTGACTATATTACATTTTTCAAGGCAATATAACATTTTTCAGTTAGTTTGAAATTTGTTTTATACTTATAAATTGATATTTAATTATAATTATGGAAATAAAACCATCCATCCATTTAATACCTTATAAGAATATTAAATGAGTAATTAGTTAAATATTTCTTAGTATTTTGTAGGTAATTAAAATATATGTTTATTAATTTGATTCTTTTTGTTTCAAATTTGTTTTGAAGACATTGACTTAGATATGCTATCATAGTAATAATTCAGATACACTGTGATAAAAGAAAAATATCTTCATAAACTATTTATTGAATACTTTATTGAATAAATGATTGGAGATGATACAATATTTATCAGAAAGGTTACAAATATGGGAAAAAAATATTTTATCTGTATTTTTTTTATGGCAGATGATTAAAAAATAATCAATGGAAATCATTTCTTAAAACAAATATACTTTGAAATTAAAATGATGGCATTCAAATTTAATGCTGTTTTTATGAAATTATGTTCATAGCTGTAAACTTCAGAATCTGAAAATATTTTAGTTACTTATGAAATTTGCATTATTTAATTTCCTTTCTTGACTTGAGCTTTGTGAGTTGATGTATTTTTCAAGATGCTGTTCAACAAAATATCTACTGTGAAAAATTAAATAAAACTAAAAATTAAATTTGATAAAATTTGTATTAGTTCTAAAATTATGTTAGTTTATTATTGTGCTTTTGGAAATGAAATTTTCAAACCAGTATATAAAATATAACAAATTTTTTAAAAAGAAAAACCTTTAAAAAATTTGTCTACTACTGAATTGATCCATTATTGAAATTATGGCAAAGTAACTTATTCACTCTATGTATAGAGATAATAGTTTTATGAGAAAACTATTAGACAAAAGTAAATATCTCTTTAGTCCTGAAAGTGAATATCTGGTCATTTGGAATCAAACACCAATTCATCTGTACTAAATTTTTTACCTTTAAATAAATTTTTGAAGTTTTCAAATGTGATGATTCTTTATGTTTTACTTGAAATATTATATAAATAGTCTTTTCAAGTGCCCAGTTATCTCTTTTAAATTGATTGTAAAAATCTTGCATATGTTTTGCTGAGATGTTTTTTCAGATTGAAGTTATTGTGTTTAATACCCACTTGACTATTATTAAGATTCAAATTGCTTTTTTAAATAAGGTTTTGAAGAGTTTTAAAGGATTTTTCTCTCTCTAATTTGTACAAAATGCACTATGAATTTAATCTTTAAATTTGTAATTTCAATAAAAGAAATTATTTAATATTTATAGTATAAATTTTTCTCTCTCTAATTTTTGAAAAAAATTTTTTGAGCCATTTTGTTAAAATCTTGTTTTTTAATTTTAGATTGTATTTTAAAGATTTTTTCTACTAATTATTAGGGGTGATGTTTGCTTTACTTAATTTGATACAAAGTGTTCTATAGACTGGCATGTGTACTGAGTAATTTCTGAAATTTTAATTGAAAATGAAGCAAAATTTCATAATTTTCTACATTTATTGCATAAAATATATTTTACCATTGTAAAAGTTGAGAAAATGTCTTTTGATCAAGGCTAATTTAGATAGTAAATTTTGAAAATTAAAATTTTTTCCATAGTTTTTAGCAATATTATTTACTCTTATTATGAAGCTGTTTTTTCAATATTATTATTTTTTAATACTTAAGTAAGTGATTTTTTCCAGTATTGAAAACTAAAGTAGCAATCTATTTACAATTATATTACTACAAAAGAGATTTCTTGAAGACACATACAGCTATGCTTTAAGATACCCTGTAATGTTATTGGAATTGCCTCCATTAGACAAGTTCATATACATAATAAACAGTAGGTATAAAACTTTTATAAAAGCACAGCCTTAATATCTATCAAAATCTTATGTTTAGAAATTGTTGAGTGAGTCGTGAACATCAAGTTATACACAAGATATTTAGTTGAAATTTAACAACCAATATTTCTGTCAAACCTGCTGGCCAGACTATTTTATTAATACTCAGAAATGGTGGAGAGTATTAATAAAATTGAATATATCTTAAGTTGACTTGAACTAATTTTTTCCTGAAACTTTTTCATAGTTACTTTATGTATTGTTTTTCAAGTTTACTATTTTTTATTATTTAAATCATTTGTTAAATAGATTAATTTGTTAAATATATTATCATTTGTAAAATATATTAATTTGTTTGTAATTGATTGGATTCTAGCTGTAATAATTTGTTGCTTTGATATAAATACATATAACACTGAATAATTAACATGTATGCACATATCTACCTAATTAATTTAATTTCTGATGAAGTCCACAATAGAAATATTACTTTGTTTATAAAAATCAGATAAACTTCCTTTTTTTTTTTTAACATTAAGGCTGAGGCTACTATTGAACAATTCCAAAAGCTTTTGTCCAAGAGAAATGGTTTTCATACTATTTTTACAATGTGAACAGTTATCTATAACAGAACATGCTTAGATTGCAATGTTATTATTATATTTTTTTTGAATGAAAACTTATTCAAAAATTAAAATATATATTATTTAAAGATAATTAAATTTGTTACATAAAACCATGATAATTTTCCTATAAATTAATGTATTAAATAGTGTGACCTAATTGAATAATAATCTTTTAAATAAATTTAGTATTTATATCTCGTGTGATTAGCAGTGTTAAAAAATCTTACTTGTCAATTTACCTGATTAGTTTTTGTTCAAATTCATATTATAGGAAAAAAGTTAGAGAACAGTTTAGAAAGAAGTAAATTTTGTCATTGATGGATTTGGTTTAAAATTTGTTACAAATGTGTTATTTTGGTGTAAGAAGGAAAAGTCAACTTCTGACTATTCTTAATCTATTAATACTTCATGTTCAGGGAATAAAAATGATATCTGTGAAGGATATTTCATATGGTTGGTTACTTATAATTTAAAAATAACCATGTTATAATCAGAGGAATGATACATTTAAATCTTTCAGTGTATCTCAGATGTATAATTCTATGGTACTATGACATGTTCTCACTTTATTTTTATGAAAATAACAACAACAACAAAAGCAAGTGTTACAAAGAATTTTGCTTTTGTTTTTGAAGATAAAATTTTTGAATACTTAAATGCTACATTTTTAAAATTGCATCTTATGAAATTCAAAAAATTTAAGGTGAAAAACTACTTTCCTGTAAGCTATGGAGGGTTAGAATCTTGCTTTTATTTTTCCTTCTTTATTCTTACTTCTTTAATTTGCTTACTTTCATATATTTTTCTTTAAAAACTAAATTAGTTAAATTATGAAGGTGAAAGAAAATTTTTTTTTTTTGTTTTAATAGCCAGTAAAGAGTGAAATTCTTATGAATCATTTAATGCTAACTTTTTGAAAAAAGGTTATAGAATATTTGATACTGATGTTCAGTTAAAATAAACAGAGATTTTCTTTTCTTTGGTATTACTTTTAATGGAATGTTAAAAATTACAATATTCTTTGTGAGGAAAAATACGATTGTTTTATTTTTCAATTAATGTACAAGACAGAAACAATCCAATAATAATAATAATAAATTGTGGGTTTAGTTTCAGAGCATATTTGAAACCTCATTTTTCATTGATAAGATTTTGAATTAATTTTTCCTGCCTTAATTGGAAAAGTACTTTATTTTTATACTTTCCTATTTTAATTGCATGGATTGCCAAAAGAAAATACTATCCTAGTGTTGCAATTGTTTTACTGTCTTAATGATTCTTTTTACACTTTTTGTTGTGTAGTAATAGTTCAATTTTAAAGGTGTGAATGGCATGTATAATATAAAATAAAATAATAATTATTTTGTATATAAAACAAAACAAAAAACAACAACAGATAAATTAAGTTTTTAATGTTTTAGTTCTTTTCAGTTTTGTACTACAAAAAAATTAATGTAAATGTTAATAAAACATTGAATGAACAGGATTTAACAAAATATTTCTATCCTTCTTTATGACTGCTAGATAGTAACTTATTACAATATCATTATACTTTTCATGGCATTTATTTACTTGCATATTTTTTTTATTAGTGGAACATTTAATCTATGTCTGATTTTTTTGTTTTGTTCAATATACATTTGTACAGTTTACTAGTTCATTTAGTGGTATACTGTGAAAGTGCATCACTCATATTTTGGGGCAAATAATACTGTTGCAAATGAAATAATGCAAGTCAGTTTACTGTTAGAATACTTTATTGAATTATTTTTTAAGTGATTGCATCAACATCATGTATAAAATATGAAATTAATAGGTGCTTTCCTTAATTACTACAGCATATATTGCAAATATAGTGAATCTATCTATCTATATATGTATAAAACTTACATAATATAATCAAGCTTATTTTGATCTAAAATTTCTTATGCTATTTTATAACTGCACAAAATAATTGAACAAATAACTAGATCCCCCCTTTAAATCATTTATTATATTAATTACAACACATCTCTTATATGATCATTTAAATTGATTTTTCTATTTTATTGTAATTTGAAATAAATAAATAAATATTAGAAAATTAACTCCAGTAGTTGCCATTGCTGTAGAGTTTCTGAATGATTTGTATGAATATTACCTTTTGACCTAGTTGTAAAGAATTTGCTACTTTCATAACTGAAATTAAATTTGCTTTTATTCACTAGATATTATTATAGTAACAATTTTGAACTGATTAAAAGGAAACTAAAAAAAACATAAAAATAAACTGTATTTAAATGCATGTTAAATCTGAAAATTTTGACAAAGCAATTTTTTTTGTAAAGATTTTTTTTAGATTAAAAAAAAAGTAAAAATAATGTTAAATCCAGATTGGATTTATCATTTCTTATATAAAGTAAAATACCTCTGTCATCACTTTTCAGTTGCATTATATTTTTTTGGAATGTCCAACTCTTCTAAGTTATATTTAGTGTTATAAAAAGATTTGAAACTTTCCAATAATAAAAAAGTATACCTTTTGGAACATTTCAAAGGAGTTATTTTTATTCCTTTTTTTAAATGCTCATTTGATTGATATTTTTTTTATTCTTTGAAAGAATTCTTAATGTTTAATTGAATATACTTTCCCCCCGTTTTATACACATTAATGATTTTGAAAGTTATTTGAATATTAATTCCCTGTATTGAAATCCATAGTTACTTAAATATGTTTTATTATTTTATATATGATATAATATCGGGAATTGTTCGATTGAAACATCACACTAAGTTTCATTCATAAAAAAAATTATCGATCTCATATTTTGAAAAATAATCTAATGAATTTCTATGAATTGTTAGTGTATTTCAAGAGGTAAAATAAGTCTAATGAATTACATGGATAAGACATGTTTGAAGTGTTTTTCATTATATAATGATAGTAACAAAATCCGCCACATATCTAGGATTAAAAAAAGTGGCAAGATAAGAAGATATCGATTTCAATTACAGCGAACATTTTCGTCAGAATAGTTGTTTTTGTAGTGGTTTAGCAAGTCGTGATTAATCAATGGCATTAAACAATGGTTTTTTTTTTCGTTTTAATTTTAAGATTGTTTTAAAAAATGTTAAATTAATCTTAGTAAAAAGTCTCTTTAATATAATCTGCTGTCTCTAAACATTCTATACAAAATCTTTCTGTTAAAAGATTTTTTTTTTCAAATATTTTGAACCATTTGTCGATCCGTTGGTAGAGCGAAACAGTCGGACAGCGGTTTCGCGCCATAAACAAGCTAAGATTCTTGGCGCGAAAAAGCTCTTCCGGATGTTCACGTTTTCAACTGCAAGCGAGTCCTCCTCCTTCCCCTCCACTTCCCGAGAGCGTTTCATCGTTTTCATTCATGTTCTTCGAAGGACGATCGGTTTATCCTTCCCACGTGACTCTCGTGTCCGCAGCTGGGGACTATACATAAGTTGAGAAATGTCAGTAGTAGAATTCAGTAAATAGTATTGAAAGTATTTTAGTTTATTTCATATATTATCGCTAAAATTATTATATATTGATATCGTAAAAAGGTGAAACGTTGAATAAATATATTGTGGAAACAATTTGAATTGTCGCCACAGCTCTACTTAAAAGAAGTCGAGTTCTTTTTCGTGTACTGTGTGTTTCTTTTGTGTTTGCTCTGACCGAAGTCTACAGTTGATAGTTATCTCTAATTTCGAAGAAAGCATTTATCGAGTGATATTTTTTGCCGTGTTCTTATAAAATAATAGTAATGCTGATTTTGTAAAGATCAAAGAAGCATAAAGTCAGTTTGATTAAAAATTTGTTTATAATGGCAGATTTTCTGAATGTTTCTTACTTTCAAAAATAGTACATATAAATTTTTTATCACTAAATAAGAACGGCATGAAAAAAAATCTTAAAATATTTTTTCTTCTTAATTTTCTTTTATATTTTGTTACTTTTTAATAGCCCACTATTAGATTAATGAAATGTTAATTCAGAAATAAAGTGAAGCATTGTTATTCAATGACTGACACTTTCAAGAATGTATGCTTTTTTTTTATCTGACTAAAATTAATAGTGATTTAATCACTTCTAATTTTTTTAAAACTTAATTGTTAATTATTAGTAAATTAGTTGACATAATTACATATTTAATTCAAAAGAAAAGATTAATATTAATACATAGTTTATAAATAAAATAGATACGAACGATTTATGAGATTCAACTGTAATTATATTAAAAAATGAATTTTGTAAAGTTTTTCTGGATTAATAAGGTAAACTTTTCAGTTGAGTTGAAATTCGTGATTTCTCCCACTAATCCGGATTCCATCATTTTATTTATTCTTGAAGAGAAGAGTTTTTACAGGAAAATATATTCTTTATGAACCAAATTACCTGTTTTGCTTATAAGATACTGTAATGGTGTAGATTACTTGCGAACATTTTTTAAAAATTTATTTGATTGAACAATACTCATTTTGACGGCGAGAACAATGGAATTTTTAACGTTTAAAATTTTGTCAATTCGCATCATTGCATGTTTTTTTTTTTTTTTTACTATTGTTGTTGCCAGTATTGGGATTTTAGACCGGAAATGATAGATGGATGATTGTTACAATATTTTTTACACATTGCATAAAAGAATGCATATCTCTCTCATCTTACCATAAACTCAAGCGAAAGTAATTTTGATTCATATTTTTTAAATGTGAAGTTAATTATTTAATTACGTTATGTTAAAAGTTGACGGACCACTCGATTATATTGCAGATATATCTGAGTGTTGTACCTAAACTGTTCAGTTCAATTAGCCTTCTTATTGCTTTTGGTGATATAATAACTTTTTGATCTTCCTTGAATCGATAATATAATAGTACTCGTTTGAAATCCTCGATTCGAAATAAACAGGTTATTAACCTCGGAAGGTTGTTCTATATCTTTTTAAAATTTAAAACATGTTTAGAGTTAAAGAAGTTGTAAATACTGCTTTTATATTCCTTAATGCTTCAGGGTACTTCAAACAGATGACGAGAATAAAAAATGGGTTGTAAAATAAAGATTTAAATTCTGCATTCTAACCTGGTTCTCTTTCTATCGTTGGAATAATCTGTGATTAGAAAGGAAAGTTTTGACAGTATGAAAAGCGCGATATAGCTATGATTTTTTCAAAAATGAAACGCAATATTCAGTGAGGTTAATGGACTTCAACTGAATCTGGTCTGGGCATTAAAGTAGTATTTACATTAGGCAGTTGTTGGCTAATATATAATAAAAACCTTTTTAATTGTTTGGTATCTGGAAGACACACAAGCGTAGACTTCTGGCAGAAAAAATAGAAGTATTTTGAATTGGACGCTATTTTGAATTAATCGCTATTTTTTCATGTGTTTCTATTTTTGGATTTTTACTTTGTCAGATTGTCGCTTATAAAGAAATTACGACCTCCTATTGTATCAAAGTAAATGTAAACTTAAGTATATATTATTTGAGGTAACCATATTTGGTACGCTGATAAATAGCGCTCTCACGCACCCACACTCACACGCTTGAAAAGTTTTTTCGATATACATATAAATTTAAATTTCATGTAAAACCAAATTTTATGTCATATTTTATTTCAATGACGCCGCCATCATTTTTAATAGGATTTTTTTTTACCTAATATTTTTTCTTAAATGGAATATCGTGTCAATAACATGGAATTTGAATTAAAAACTTACTTTTATAACAGAAATCTTAGCTTGATGACAGATATTCAATCTGAAAAATATTCGCAACTTTCAATTGATACTGCGTTTTAAGGTACTTAGTTCTTTAATTTTAATCATATGTATAGGATTAAATGTTCTTTTTTTACCCCTTGAGAGATAACGATAATGAATCCCCATAAATCATACCACAAGGTAGGTGTCTAGGTGAAGCGAAGGTAGTTAAATTACTAATTATTAGACTAAAGATGAAACTCTTTTTCTCTGGTCTTTTAGAATAAATGCTATCCAAGTTTTTATTCTGTAGGTGTAAGAACCTTGGTATCGTCATGATTCCGTTATTCAGAGATCTGCTATTGAAGGTTACCTAGTTGCATGTTTCGTCGTGAAAAGAGATGCTTTTTCCGAGTTGCTATTTCTCAATTGATTTTTTGTTTTTTACAATATTAAGTTTGCAGTTCTTCTGATTTTTTTATTTTTATCATCGGTTATTAAATCATCTTACGTTATCTGTAAAAAAAGTCCTTCTAATGCGTTTGTTTTGTGATTTTTATTGTGTACATCAATGGACACCAACTCGTCTCATATACTTTTCTTATTTATTAGACGTACCCAAAAAATAATAAGTGATTCTAAGAAAACTAAGCATGTGTAATAAGGGAAAAATCGCCTTAGTTTGTTGGATCCCCCACTTTTTTTTTTCTAACATACACCATTCATAGATTTCGTATTCGTAACTATTTCTAAATTGCGCCGATCCATTACTTTTTTTGTTGGTGATTGATACTTGGCTGGTATGGTGGAAAATTGAATTAATCATATGATTTGCTTGATAGATTTTTTCTGATGTAATAATAAATGTTAGGAAAATGCAACATTTACATTTTTTTCCGGCATCGCTTTAAGTCGGACACTTGCATTCGAAATTGTCTGGTGAGAAGTCCGCGGTGCATTGAGACTGTAGTTCGAGACAATATTCCATTAGAGATCCAAATCTGACATTTTGAGCCAACTGTTCTCCCGTTTGTCTGGTGCTGAAATTTGGAGAAGGAGTGCCTGTTAAAGTCATCTACTTGAGGCTCAAAATTACGAGGTACCTCTTAAAATAATCTTTTTGCTGCTTCCAAAAGGGTTTTTAATATGATGAACTAAATTTATCAAAGGAGAGAGGGCAAGGCAGTGTGATTTTATGAAATCTCTGATGAGTGTCTAGTTTAAAGAAAAATGCCAAAATTTGTTCTTTAAAAATTCGTTTTTTTATTATTTTTATTTTTAATTAAAAAAACAAACTTTGCTAGTTTATCAAGCTCTTTAAGAATTCTATTAGTTTGAATTATGTTTCAAAGCGGACAAACTGTGAAATGTTTTTATCATTTGATTGTGAGATGTAAATCCGAACCAATGTGTCTAATGTGTAGATTCTAAAGAAACTTAGCTTTTCTGGAAAATAACAAAGCGTTGACAAGATTAAAAGACAAAAATATTAGAAAGGAAAATTTTAAATCATAATTTTAATAATAAGGCATCAGCCGAGGATGGCACGCACACATTTTTTTTTCATTATTAAAGATTATTAATTCAATTTTTGTTCAATTTGTTTTAATGACATCGCAATAACTTGTGTTAATGTCGAGTTAAATGTTAATGAGATTTTACATTCTTAAACAGCAACAACCATAACAATTTCTGTTTTATTAAATCGCTTTCTCAAATAATGGCAATGTAAGAATAATAAAATAAATGAAGGTCTCAATAAAACTCGTTCATCCTTGATTGAATGTATTATTATTATTTTTTTTTAAATTAGCATTTTTTGCCTCTTATATTGTTTAAAAAGTGGGTAGTCGTTTCAACCTACCTTTTACTCAGAATTTCTCCACATTCAAAATTCGTTTTAACATATAAGGGGGAAAAAAAAAAAAAAGAGAGAGAGAGAGGGAGGGGAGGCATTTTTTTTCTACTCTAAATTTGACCCATTTTGCGTTTGCATTGTATTAACATTCTCATGTCTTTAAAAAAATTAAATTTGATATCCTGTTCATCTTTTGCGTCTTGCAATAAAAATATAGTACGTTGATTGTTGATAAACAATGAATTCATTTGTTTAATATATAGTACAAAACATTAAATCATATTTAATATTAAGACTTAAAAAAAAAAACTATAGTTTGAAGAATCTTTTTTCTATATATGCATTTTATGTTCACATCTTTCATTGCATTTTCTGTTCATACAAGTTTTGAAACTTGTTATTTAAACTTTTTGAACATCCTTTTGAATTTCATCGATTCTATTGTAAACAGTTTAGAGAAATAATTCTCTCTTTGAGACATTTACTCTTAAATGTGTTTTAGTAGGAACCAAGTTCCTTGAATTAAAACAAACCCATTGTTAGCAGATACATTGATTTAATTTTAGTATTGTAAATTGAGTATTTCAGTATTTCATATACTTTTATTTCTAACTAGCCGCCTTTGGCGACCAGCTGGTTCGCCATGAGTAATGCGTTCTAAAATTTCCAATTAAATTATATATTTTTTAGAAAAAATTTAAGAAATACTTTAAGTTAAAAGAGTCAGTTATTAGTAGTTAAAGAGTCGGTAACTTTATTCGGAAAAACTTTTTGAGTTTAATTAATGCTCTAATAATTTATCAATTATGCTTCCAAAATATTAAAAATGTTTTTTTCGGTGATATTGCCAAAATGTTAAATATGTTTTTTAAAGAAAGCGAAAAAGTAAAAATTTTTTTGAATTAATGATACAGATATTGCAAACAATTATAGAAATATGCCATTAGGTCGGGAGTTCAATGCATATCCTGTCTAAATTCAATCAGGTTTACTGTAAATAAATATAATTTATGGAATTAATGATATAAATATTGCAAACGATTTCTTAGAATCCTTTGCCTTGCATTAATTTTTATAGAAGATATCACATTTTATATTTGTTATTTTATTCAGTCACGTGCTGAAAGTTGTATTTCTTTAGATTTGATTTACGATGATAGTTGTTGTTTTTTCATTTGAACTTCCGGCATTGTTTTATTTTATTTTATCCAGTCACGTGCTAAAAAACATGGTTAAAATATTTCTTTAAAAATTCGTTAAAAATAGAAGCTTGAGTTATGCATTAAAACATTGATATCATTAGAAAGCTAATTTTTTTATCTTTAAATTGATGTTAAAATCATGCTTGTCCGATAATAATTTCGGAAGTTATTGCAGAAAAACGTCGAAATTTCGCTTAAATTTTAATTAATTCAAATTCTAATTAAAAATTCAAAAAACGGGCTCCGAGGTGCACATTCCCGACCTCCAAGGTATACATGTACCAAATTTGGTAGCTGTAGGTCCAACGGTCTGGCCTGTAGAGCGCCAACACACACACACACACACACACACACACACACACACACACACACACACACACACACACACACACACACACACACACGCACACGCACACGCACACGCACACGCACACACACACACATTGAGCTTTATTATAAGTATAGATTATATGGTCCTCGTAATTTCCAGTTCAGAATAGCTCTGTAAGTTGTAAAGCTCTAGGTATGGAGTCTTTAATAATGATATAGTTGCTGAAAGAGATAAAAGATAACAAGAATTTTTTTCTAACCATTTTTGTTAAAGGCGAAAAGATTTAAAATGATTGTGTAAAGATTTAAAATGATAGTTCTTTTGAATTGATTGAAGACTTAACTTTAGCATAAACTAATTATTTATCTTATTTTGTACACCGTTGTTACTTGTATGTTTATCTCAGATAAAAAAAAAAGTTTAAACATGTCTCCCCTTCTTGGAATACCTTGTGTGTAAATAACAAACTATATTTTTATACATTACATTTGTGAACCCCATACACATTTCATTTATCTGCATTAAGCCTGGCAATCAGTTAGTAGCTTAACTTTATACTTTTACTCTTATTTTATTATTAGATTTTTATAAACTGTATTTAATTTGTTTGTTCGGCATATTCCACAACTTTGAAATAGAGACCCATCTGTCAACATCTGTGATAAATATGATTGGTCAATGAATCCACCTATCCGTTCATTAATTGGGAACCGTTATACTTTGTATTAACTCTATTCCACTGAGCCAAGTTAAATTTATTTTCACTGGATGTTGGGAACGCATGACTGCAGCCATGCAGTATAATTGTATAATTAAGTGATGAAGCAAACCGGTAGTACGGTCTTTTGGCACGGGATTCGCTTTATTTAGTATTTCCTTATTATGTTTCAAATTATGCTTATTTTAATTTAATAAATCAGCTTTACATTGAAGAAGGTGCGAACAACGAACCCCCCCCTCATACCCGATAATTTATGGGAACATAAAGCGGATATCTTGTTTGATTCGGGTATCATGTTTACAAATAGTTAAACGTTAAAAAGTAATGGTTAGTGTTCGATTTTATTTAATTTATTGATGGACAGTTTCATTGCGATGGATTTTTAGAGACGATCCTACTGTGTCTGACAAATGGGGAAAAAAAAAAAATACTGAAATATGTTTTCCTTTCCGTCCACAATCCAATTAAAAGAAGAATGACAAATGATTACAAACAAATACTAGATGGTTAAATTATAATAGTAGAAGCATAAATGCTAATAAAATAGTTTATTATATCGAAGGTGTATGTACATTTAAATCTGAACATTTACTGCCATAATACTAAAACATATATTTTCTACATTTTTTTTAAAGATTGCCAGTGCATTTAACTATAGCATAAGACTCCCCTTGCTCTCCAAGACTGAGCTACGTTGAAAGCTCAATGTCAACTTCGAATGATAATGTTTAGGAGCTGTTTGTAATATACATCACCATATATAAAACACATTGCAGCATCTATCACTAAATGATTCAAGTGTACCCATTTAAATCTTTTTTAAATCAAGTTTCTTAAATATTATATTAGTCTGATTAGAAATATCTACGTATACTGTCGATTCTTCTTAATTTGAGCGTACTCAGTTATGCGAATTTTATGTAAAATTTAAAAATTAACTATATTGATTCACTATTTTAATAAATTATTGCTCATTGATATAAATTGCTAGAAAATATGTTGATATTCAAATTTTGCATTCTGGTTAAAAATAAGTAAACAAAACAACAACAGTGAACTAATTCTAGTTTGACTTAATGATCTCCTTCATCATGCTATTTATTTAATGTACCTTTTCGTCTTTTCTACAGTCCCTGAGTTGAGTCCCCGAGTTCTTCCCTGAGTTGATTTCTTTGTTGTGCTATAGTAGATTTTGGTTCAGAATTGAGCTAATATGTACTATAATTTGCATTAAAAGATTTTTAATTGGTTCGAGGCAAAGAATTTTTATCTGAAAATGTAAATCTTTTTTAAGAATAACTACAAATCCATACTGCTAAAATATAGTATTGGGTTATTTTTCTGTTTAGCAACAAAAAATGGTTAACTGGTAAATTCCAGTTAATAAATCTGGACATAACCTATCCCTAAATATCGACATCAAGTTATTTCAGCTTCAGAATGAAACATCTACTTTCAACTTCAGCAAATGAATTTCCAAACTGTGTTTGGAAATTCATTTGCTACGCCTTCACATAAACGTAATCGCTTGCGAATCAAACGATTAAATTATGAATAAACATAGTCTCGTTTGTATCAAACGTTTAAATTGTGAATTAAACGCAATCTATTTCGAATCAAACGATTAAATTTTGAATTAGTTTGTTTTTTGTTTTTTCAGATTCTGCTCAAATAATCATCTTTCCAACTTACCAATTGTCCAAATAAGTGGAATCTACTACTGTATCTTTTAAGATGGAGAGTTGAAAACATTCTTGAGATTACTAATTTAATGAAACGGTGGAATAATTCACTAAAAATGAGCAGATTTTTTCAAATCAAGTATTTTTTTTTAAAGATGAATGGACGAATTTTATCTATATCTATACTTATAATAAAGCTCAAGGTATGTGTGTTTTGACGCTCTACTGACCATACCGTTGGACCTACAGCTACCAAATTTGGTACATTTACAAGATTTGGTGAGATGTTTCAAAATTTTACCTTAATTGCTTGGATTATCCGATTCATTCGTTTCGTTTTCAGTTATTTAGGTATTAATTTTTTAAAATCAATAGTCGTTAAAATGATAGAAAATTCGCAAAAACTATTTCAAAAAACCCCCAAAAAACCCTTCAAGAAAATGAAGTTACAATTTAGTGTTGTAAGAAAATTTTAAAACATTATATATATATTAAAATATGTAAAAAGTAAAGACTCCAATTTGTCTTTACCTACAATAAATACGAATGTGCTTATACATGCGCGCTTATGTGTCTGTTGGCGTTAACAGGCAATACACTAGTACCAAACTTGGTATACATAAGTGAGAATGTGCACTTTGGAACTACTTATATAAAGTCACGTTTTTATATAATAATTGTATAATTGTTATAATAATTTAGAAATAATTACCATACAAATTTTGTACATAATCTTAAAAAAAAAATCTTGTCAACGACATTAATGTTTTTAGTGTATAAATATTTATTCTGTCTATCAATTTTAATCAAATTAAAAAAAAAAGTGTTTTAAGCAAACATTAAACCAACAAAACATGAATATTAAATGCGAGACGAATGGTAATATAAAAAAACAATTCTGTGAGTAGTATAATTCTGAAAGAACACCAAAATTATAGATATAAGTTTTTAAGATATTCATTTTTTAGTTCATCAAACCGAATTATTATCGATGTTAATACTATCGGTCTTAACATATATCATTATTAGCAAAGTATATTTCAAAAAATCGCGCTATATTTACCTACTTCTGAGAATATGTATAAAAAAGATTTATATTTTTAATATGCTATTAACATGAAAAAAAATGCCAAATTAATGATATTAGTTTATTTCAATTCATGTAGACTTTATGTGTATAAATATCACTATGAGTTTCAAATTTTTAACATACATATCGAAGACCTGAACATGGCACCTATCTTTTCATAGTGTAATAGATCATAATTTTATAAATAACGAAAAAGTTAAATAATTTTATAGTTATTCACAAGTGTTAAAATTTAAAAAAACTACGATTGCAATTACAAAAATTAGCTGCCCACTGAATTAACAATTTGAATGGTCATATTCTTTTCAAGATTTTACTTCCTAATAAAACACCACTTTAAATTGACAAGTATTACATTACAAAACTATACCGAAAAAAAAAAATTACATACGAGTGGGGCATTTTGAAAAACAATTTAAAAGAGTGGGATTTCAAGTGATGCTTTTGAGTACGTCAGTTGAGATAAATTTCTGTAAGATTATATGCATAAACTTTTCTTTTAAATTTATGAAATAAAACAATGTTTTTATTTAGGAAATAATAATTTTTTCTTTGTAGAATTCTGTTGCATAAGTGTAGAAAATATCTATTTAACTTTAAAAAATTTCTCCACTTTAAAAAAATAAAATTATATTGGGTTATTTTCTTAAAAAGAAGAACACATTCTAAACATTCCTTAAGGATTCTTTGATCCGGTACTATTTGTGTGTGTGTGTGGGGGGGGAATTCACAATGCATGCAATATATTCCTTTAAAGTCTAAACTTTCATTTTTAATGTTTATTTTTCTAACTTCGATCTGCAGCTGTTTTGTCTGAATGACTCTTAATGTAACCCGAGAAGGATTTTCCGTTTTCAACGTTTGCGAAGTTAACTTACAAAGTTGTATTAATTTCTGCCTTGACTTTCTTTGGAAAGCTGAATGCCGAAATGTGATCCAGTAGATCAAGAATAAAAGATTTAAAATAAATTAATGAAGTTTTGACAAGATCAAACAAAAAAGAAAGGAAAAATTATTATGAATGTGTTGTGCAAAGAAAAAAAAATCATTTCATATTATTCTTTATAAAAAATCTGTAATTCCAAAATTTTATATAAAGCTGTTAAAAAATTAGTTTGTTGAAAATAAATATATTCAATTCTTTGATTTGTGATTCATTGTTAAAACTTTTTCCTTACTAACTCTTTAAGAAGAATTTAAATATTCAAAGATAATTTCTCGATTTCTTGAGTTTGTATTTTGAATTTCTTCAATTGAAAGCATTTTGACTTTCTTTTCTAAATTTAGATGTTTTTCTGGTACATTGATAATTATATTATAATTTTACATTTCTTGTATGAAATTAAAAGGATTAATCAGTTAAATTGGTCGAACAAATATAACCTACTACTTAAAAAAAAAAATCTATTTAATTTGATGGTTATGAAAATAAGTTATGTATATTTTCAAACTAATTACCGTACTTTACGGTATTGTTTGTGAGCGTATGTGATTTTGAAAAATTAAATAAATTTGATACATGAAGTTGTGCTACGATTATATTACATATTTTAAACTCAAAAATATCTATCAATTATTTGAATATTTAGTCAGCAGTATATAAAGCCATGCTTGGATTTAAATTAAAGTTCAGAGGAATTTGCTTTAAGTACATTTTCATTCCTCTTGGATTTTTTAAAGCTTAAAAAAAATTTAAAAACTTTGTCTGCTTTTACTAAATGCCTTATCGCTTTACAGCATGTTTAGATGCATTGAAAGTGGATTTTTTAAAATCGGAAAAAAGAAATAGATTCTAGCATTGTGCTGTATATAAGTAATCGAACATGAAACTTTTTATATAGGGGGAAAATACTGTGATAGTTCTAATTACAAATACATATTTTGCTTCACAATCTTTTTTTTCTTTTTCTTTTATAAAATACTTTTAAATTCCGAATGTTCAATATTTTGAATTATTCTATCCCAAATAAAAAAAAAATGGATTTTTTTTAACCTAGTAATTATAAAAAAATTGTTATTCTTGTTGTTTTTCAATTTCTCTGTCTTTTTTCCCACAGAATCTTTCCTTCAAATTTCTAAGTAAAAAATTTACAAAATGCTCATTAACAAAGTTTGGATGGAAAACAAATACAAAATATGTTTTGAATCAGTGTGATTCAAAACATTCAGTTTCATTTGGTTTCTGTTAGTATTCAAATATATTTCTGATAGATGGATACTGAAATAAAGGAACTTGAAGCGGAAAAAAAGAGGAAGGGGGAATCCTTGTAAGATTGTTCATGTTCAAATAATATATGTAATATCCTAAAAACAGTTTACTGAAGTATTTATTTCCAAAAATACTCCCAAAACAACAAACTTTTGAAGACGTCCAAATGTTTCAGGAAGCAACTATGTACAGTTTTCACAAAAAAGTGCAGTATTAGTTTGCATATTTTGCCGATGGCTTAAAGACCAAAAATGCGCATTACAGCCACATTTATTTCAATGCACGATGAACGGTGTCTGTGTTTGTGATGTTGCTGTCACATGACACTTGACTACGTCTGTTATCTAAATATTCTATGTATTGGAAATAATATTGATTCAGTATTTTTGACAATTATTATATAAATATAAATTTTCCCTATTATGTAAACTGTGACAGGAATATTAGACTAAATAAATATATTAAAAAAAAACACTACAGTAGTTTCTTTTATACAAATTTTAATGAATCAGATATTAATTATGTAAAAACGTATGGATATTATTGAGTAATTCATTAATATATGAAAAACAAATTAACTTTAGTGAAAAAAAAATCAAGAATATATGATTATATTTTATATTCCCTTGCAATTATATAAAAACTCGCTTTAGCCAATCTGGTATCTAAAGAGTAAAGTTCGGACCCTTTAGTTGCTTGAATTTTTTTAAAGTTAAATAAAAAAAAATATTTTGAAGAATTAAAATTTGCTTTTGACGTTGGTGCCAAATATCTGACAATATGCTAAAGCTGTATCCTCTCCTCAAAGGAGGGAAAAGAGAGGGTGGGGGTGTAATTTTTCCGAATTCTGCTCATCATAATTTTTTTTTCAATGTAGATTGTTTTACTTAATGTGTCGGCATTATAAATTAAATTTAAGGAATTGAATTTTTATTAAAAAGTTTTAGATTAAAATTATGAAAATATAAAACACATTTCAAATACTTAAAGCAAAGTTTAAGAGGACCTTTGTCTTGCGAATCAATCAATTAACTGAAAAAAAGTTATATAAATTTTCTAAAATTTAAACAAAATATGATTTTAATTTAAAGTTATTCAAATATGTACCCATAAAAAATCGAATGAAAACACAAAATTTGAATATTCTGAAACAACCTCGAAAGTATCAAAATTTTGAAAGATGCAAATTACAGAAACTCTGATTATGGGCCTGCTTTGCTATTTGCTATTTCAGGCCTGAATAAAATAGCACTGACAAAGTGAGAAATACGGAGTCTGTAAACCAATGTCTTCATCGGACGTTACTGTTCTTTTTGTGAATTGTCTAACATGAAATGAGACCTTAAATTGTGAATCACGCAGAAATAAGTTAATTAAACGAGAAAATAGAGCAATAATTTAAAACCAGAATAAATTTTAACACAAACAAGATATAAAATAGTTAATGAATTATCAACATGTGTGAATGTTAGTGAAAAATAGTCTTTTCAGATGGTATTTTTAAGCGTTCTACTGTTCTGATTGAGACAAAATTTTTGTAGATGATTGAATTGATACTCTAGACATTTAATAAATTTATGTTTCCAGTTCAAAAATTTATCGAAATATGGTAATTATTATTAATGAAACAATTGTATTAAATATTCACTATGTTTTCTCAGTGTGCTGTTATTGCAATGTACATTCAAATAACTTTTATTACAGGACAATATTTATTGCTATGAGATTTTGTAGTCCTATGCTGTAAAAACTTAATAACGTCGATATCACTTTTATACAGAACTATATTTTAATCATATTGCTCGTTATGACAAAAGTATTAGTATAACATTTCTCTCTGGCATTAGAGCAATGGCTTCCAATCCGTTAAAGTCTACAGACCATTAAAGTAGTTATTGAACCATGTATGGACAATTTTTCACCCCTGACGTTAGATAAATTCTTTCGAGGGGATATGGAATATCTCAAACAAGGAGGGGGGGTTGATTTCCCCGTTGGAAAATAAGGATACTAAAAAGTGCATCGTGTAGCACTTTAATTGTGCATTTATTTGCTATATGCTCTTTAATATGCGTTGCTGGACCTTCCCGCGGATAACTACCCATGATGTCGCGGACTACGGGCTAGGAATTATTGCATTAGAGAATCAATTATTGCTGAACCTCCCTTTTCTCCTGAAAGGACATGGGATTTTTGCTTGTAGGGTTTCACTGAAGGGCACCTTCTCACCTGAATGTTCGTAGCTCTAAAAGGTAGAATTCGTTGCCACATTTTGGGTATTCGAGTTGATTCGATCACCTCTGGGAAAGAAAATTTTGTGCCTTAATATTTCAAAACAGGGGAGAGTGGATGGGGAAAAGGCACACTGAACAAGCGCATTTATATGCTGTTGTATTAGGCTTTGGTGTACATATTTACTGAACATTTACATGCGAGTTACATCGAAACTTTTGGACAAATTTCTGAAAATTTTTTTCAATAAATGATTTGCACAGCATCATCTATGACTAAAAGGATTTGTAAATTAAATGTTATCTCAAGTAGAGATACAGCTGAATATGGTCGAAATGTTTCTGCTTATTAACCAAAAAGAATCTGAAACAAGAGCTTAATTATGTATGATATTTTGATAACTCCAAATTTAATGCATTCTCTCGCGAATGTTTGGAATCTTCAATTCAAATTTTTTTTTATTCCGAATTAATTGAACAATAATTTTTAATTGCAATTTTTCACCATGAGATAGATGCAGAATATCCGTTGGAAAGAAAAAAATACTTTCGATTAATCCAACAATTCTTTTAATTTCAGTTTGATCTATTTGCTGTGTCGGAATTAGTCTTTTAGTGCTTATTTGCTAAAATGTCATATTATGAAATTATAAGTATTTGATTGAAGCAATACTTTTCAGTATTATCAGTATGTGAAGAGTTAGGAAATATTTATATAAACTCTTCACTTTAAATGATGAGTACATGGGGGAAATTCAACAAGGGTAATCATTCCCTGTTTCCCAAAGCAGAACAGTTAATAAGATATTCCAAAAAATTTAAAACTAGGTAATATAAAGACTTTATTTATTGTCTGTCAACTTGGTATAGACTTGAACTCGTGTTTAAATGCTAACATATTTTTAAATTAATTAAACGGGTGCGCTTTACTATTTCAATGTGATATATGTTAAGTTTTGAAATTAAAATAATAGTATTGTTACTGCGGCATTTTTAATATTAGTCTTCTACAACGAGTTAACTTGCTTTCTGCAAGGACGCTACTAAATGTAACAAAGTATAATTGATGTCAAAAATCGAATACTTATGATAAAAATATATAGACTATAAAACAATAAACCAGGTGATTTAAAAAAAAACAATAAAACAAATAATTTAATATAGAGCAATGTTTCTTTTTTTACATATTTCATAACGAATCAAATTTTAGAATTTCTTCAACGAAATTTTCTCAAAAAAATGCGTCCTCCCCTTTTTTTTTCCGTTTTAGAATTTTCTCAAACTTAGAACCGGAATGGATGAGAGAAGTAAGAACATATTTAAAAATACTCGCATTTAAAATCACGATGATTCAGTAATTGTCACATTCTTTGAACTCTGCGGTTCTTCACTTCTTTTGATATCTACGGAATGATAAAAATAATGAAAAGAGATGGATTCTTCATTTTTCGGAAACCTTATGTTCTTTCATTGAAAGTCTTTTTGTCTAAATTTGTTGACAATTTGAACAGTGATTTAATTTCCCCCCCTTTTTTAACGGGGAAAAATTGTCTATCTCTTGGAGAGAAAGAAAGAGCCGTTACTATGTAAGGTCCGAGTTCTTAAGTGTAAAAACCATAAAGGTACTACAAAAAAAATGCTTTCAATTTTTTTTAAAGGATATTTTATATTATTATTAATTATTATTATTATATTATATTTATATTATTATTACTTGTTGATTGATGTTTTGGGTTTTAAATGAACTAATCTTGGGCTAACCAATAAAGAAGATCTTTAGAATATTGAGAGTCTGGCGTTTTATTGGTAGTCTCAGCTTCGGCTTCCTAGGGTCACGATTAGTCTCCGGTTAAACTTTCTAGTCTATTTTAGGGCATGTTGCGGGCGGGCTCCTTTTTCCTTTTCCAAATTCCGAAGCCAGGTTAAAAAAAAAAATTACTATTGAGTTTAATCTCTAAATGCGTTGTTTTAAATAATAGTAAATTTTGGCAAACTATAAAATGGCGGAACCCTAGATTTCGAATTATTTTTTAAAAAGCTAGTTTCAGCCCATAAAATAAACAATTAAAAAAGGGGTAAATGATGAATAACGTTTTCCGATACAGTTTTATTGCTGTATAATAATCTGATCGCACAGTTTTTAAATTGGGAGCAGTGTCTGTTATTTTTGTAACTAAAAATAAAATAAAATTGCTTGTGATAACTATTGTAGTTTGAATAATGTGCGCAGTTCTTGTAAATTAAATTATCTAAGTTTATCAAATTGTATTTTAAATATAAAAATTCATACATGCTCGTTATAAGTGTTTTGTGGATTATTATTTGAATCCACATGACATTTCTCTACTGCTATTTTATTAGTTTGAAAAATAGTCAAGTGATTAAATTTTTCCTGTTTTAAGAAATTATCTATTTTTCCAAGATTATGTAAGAAAATTATTAGAAGTTATCACTTTAATTGGTGCTCCCATTTATTTGTGTATGTAAAGAGTAATTGTCCTGTCGAGTTATATTTAAAATGTAACTAGTCTTTCCATTTTATTTTCTCATATTAAAGTAAAGATTATATAATGCAATCATTCAAAAATTCGAACTCAAGATTTTGACGAATCTCTTCACTTTAGACTTCTTTCAATTCGAAAAACACATTTATACGTATTTTGGAAGATGTTTGGTTGCGACGAAGATAATTAAAAAACGTTTTGAGATAGACGGATGAAAAAATTTGTATACTGCCTTTGCAATAAATTTGCAGATTTGTATCATATTTTGAGCAAAATCTGTTAAGAGGAAGTTTGTCCGGCTATTCGCAAGCAAGTTAACTATAAAACGCAAAGAACTTAGTAGATAAATTTGGAGGTAATTTTAGCATTTAAAATACGCAAATACATGTACTGATGCATCTTTGGACGATTAAGCATTGAAAAATTCATTTTGGTTGTTATGGGTTTATATCTTATAGGAAATTTATTTTAATATTTTTTTAATTGTGATTTTTTTTATCTCAATTTAAAATTTATTTATCTTAAATGCATTTTAGCTGTAAAAAAATTCTTTATTGCATTTTATATATAATCCTGCATGAACTAATTAAAAAAAAACTTTACTTGGTAATAGAAAAATTCGTGTTTATACATTTTTGTATATTTTTTTTTGTTAAAAATAGTTTTAAATTTCATTCATTCATGAATATTGATGAGGAATAAAAAATTAAAGTATAAAAAATACTGCCATTTTTCTTTATAACTTTGTTACACCTTAAAACCTATGTTTTTTTAAAACAAAAATTAAGTTTCAAAAATGACAATTGTAGAAAAGCTAAAGTAGTTGGTGAGCTTTGTAGTTTAAGAATTCCAGTATGATCAGTTTTATTGAATTTTAGAAGTGTTTTTAAGATCATTTATACTTCATGAAAACAAATTTAACAGCTGAAGACAACTTTTTACCGACATTTATTTGAGGATACTACAAAATTTACAGATAACTGCGTAAGAGGTATTTGATAAATCGATTCTTGATTTCATAGAAAAATAATTATTCTATTTTATTTCTTAAAGATGGGGAAATTAAGATTTAAAGAGAGAAATATAATGAATACCATTTTATTTAATAAATTTTAAATAGGGAGTGCGCTGTATACTTTTCTACAACTTTTGATACTAACAAGATACAAGGAACTAACATTATAAACGGATAATCAGAAAATAGATTTTTATGTTTGAGATGAAATAGAATTCAGATTATATTGCTATTTATTTTACGAATCGTGCATTGAAAAAATTATAATATTAATACTTGTAGTACCACCTGCTTAGCATTTTGAGCAAATGACTGCAATTTAATCAATCAAAAACATTTACGATTTTAAAAAGATAGCACCCCCCGCCCTCCGTATTGTGCAGATACTGGTTAACAATTTTTCTATTTAATTTCTTGCCTATTTCATAATGTTAACAGAGTAATGAATCTAAAAAATATATTTATTACTAATTTCCTTTGAAATTTACTGTTTTCAATGATTTTGTATTTTTAACAAGTAAAAGAATTTTTTTTAATAAAAATGTTAATTTTATTATACGTAATGGTTTGATATTTGATTTTTTAAATTAAATCATTCATTACAAGCGCCTTTTTCAAATCGACATCTAACTTCTGTACCCTAAAAACGAAAATATTTTATTCTGTCACGAAGTAAACTCCAACAAAGATCTTCAGTCAAGCAAAGAATAAACCTGCTCTCAACCCATACTAAATACGTAACGCTATGCTACATAATAATAGTTGGTATGAGGGGCAGATGTTACGAAAAAAGAAAGAAAGAAAAATAAAAAGAAAAAGCACCATCCCATGGTCGTTTTGGCGCGCAAAGGTTTCACGTAAGCGCGCGAACAGCGTGCCGAATATCGAGGCATTCTGGGATGTGACCACGTGAAAAGGGAAAATGTGGACGGTCCCATGTGGCTGTGAAAATAGGGGCGATTGTGGATATCTGCTTTTTAACTCGATCTGTTTGTGTACTTTTTTGTGATCGCGGTATTTGTATATTATTTTGATGGGAGGTTCCATTTCTTGGGTATTTTGTTTGCCTCGAAACACACTAATTAATAGCCATGCTTAAATGTTTAGCTAGGTATTATGGCATGGCAAGACTAGGCTTAACCGTTACTAAATTGTTAAAATACAGTTTGGTAGGTTCCTTATGAATGTGACAAGGGCTCGCTGGAGAAAGAATGGAATAAATTATTTTAACGATAAGCAAAATCCTAGAACAGAACTTGCAGTTTCTGTTTCTAAAAGCAGGATTTTGTCGGTATTTTGTTTTGTTTCAAGTTAACACACTAAGGAATGAGTATTGGAGAAAAATTGCCGTCTACGATCCCTGAAATTTAATTTACTGGTTTTTTCTCCAGAATGTGTAAGTGTCACCTTCATTTTCTTATTGTCTTCATTTTCGTGAAAATCATGCTAATGAGTAAACATTTAAAAAAAAATCTGAATCTGCTTTTTTTTAGTCAGTAGTCGAAACACACGCAACGATTTGTCCATTTAAAATAGGTTTAGTGTGTCCTATTTGTCGCAGTGAAAAAACTGCATTTTCGATGTATTTTCCTTCTATAATTAATTTTCACAATTATTCTGAAAGTGAGAGTTATAAACAATGGTCTGAAACATTTTATTCTAAAGCGATTTTATTATATTGTTTCGATACATTGTTTAAATGTGTGTCACTTGGATGTTGGCACCTGCTGAAAATCCGAATTTGTGTAAAAAAAATTATGTTCTTTAAAATGTTTAATTTGCATTCAAAACTATTGACGTCAGAATTATTATAATTTTTTTTATTCAAAAAGAACGATAGTTTATTCTTTTAACTTTTCATTTTATATAATTTGTACGCTACTTTTATTTTTTAATTTTAAAAATTGTTTAATTGCCTATCTTAAAATTTCACTTTCTTTTTTTTAATAGCCCAGATCATTACTCTACCTGTTGTTAGTACACCTACAACAATAGCCATGTCACCTTTTAAGGTGGAGCCAGCTATCTTACCAAAAACTGTTCATTTGCCCAGTTCTCCAGTGGTAAGTTAATATTTGTAATATAAAATTTTATTTCTCTGTACATATATAATATTTTGCATTTTAAAGTTGAGTATATGATTTGCTTCTTTTCATATCTTTAAAAAGTTGTATAAATTACCTCCTGCCCCTTTCTTAATTTTCATGTTCTGGTGCCATTACTATCTTTCTGTATCAAAGTAAGTTTATTAGTAATAATAAGTTTAGGTATTTATAAGAACATTACCATTTGATTTTATAATGGAATATAGGAAATGAAATGTTTATAATTTTTCATTTTCTAATTTTAATAATTGATGAACTTCAGGCTGGATTTTGTTTTATTACTTTAATTAATGTAGTTAATATGGATTTTGTTAATATAGCTTGAAATTTGGGTTCATTTAAGTTTGATAAGAGTGTGATCCAATATTTATATAACTTTTTTGATTGGTTCATGTAACATTCTGAAAGTAATTGATTTAATTATTGTCTGTTTATACTGATGTTTTAAGATTTTGTTATGCTAATTATGGTGTAATCTTATTGTGTGTAAAATATTATGAAATTCAACTCTTATCGCATGCAGTAAAATTAGTTATGAGATGAAGAATAGTAAATGGCATAAATTAATTTTAGATTCTCAGCACTCCACAAAGAGTTGTTGCAAATGTTATCAACAATACACGGACTCCACAACATTTACTACCAGCTCCTGAACATGCAATTAGTGGTTGGTCAGCAAAGCGTCCTCATGATTATTCTGATGAATATCCTGAAAGGTAAAAAGGGTTGATTTGAGTTAGCATGCTAGAAAATAACTCATTAAACTGAAGATAGGTATTTACTTTTTAGAGCATTTTTAAGAGTGTATTTGATTTAAATTTAAAGTATATATTATTGGCATTTTTTCATATTAACTGAATTTTAAGTAATATATTATAAACTTAGAAATAATATCAAAGTATATTTGTATAGTTTTATTTTGTGATAATTTAATATTAAATTCGAGAGTTAAAAATTTATTATAAAAACAAGGGGGAAGAGAGGGAAATAAAAGAATTAAGTATCAATTTATGCTTTAAAATCATAATTTGTAATATTATGTCAATTTTTATCTATTTTAATGAGTTGAGATTTTTCCAATAAAAAATTTGCTTTAAATGTTAAATTTCTGACAGTAAAGTTTGAGTTGATTTTTTTTTTTTCTCCCCACTCCAGTAAACTCCAAACTTTGGGATTTCCATTTCATACACATTTTTCTTTGAGATTTTCAATAGAGGAGAAACTTAGTTGTAAATCATGTTCCTTTTTTCATGTTATTCATGAGTTTGAAATAATCAGAATGTTATTTTTATCCTTTATATGCATTTTAAAATTTAGAAATTTACTGCTATTTATTAACCACTGATATTCTTACTAATTCCTTTTATTAAGAGAATTACTTAGACCTGCATTTAAGTCATTTTATTTTTATAATTTATCACAGTTTCAATTATTAGAAGCATTTCTTTCTTTTTTATATAGCAAGCGGTGCAAGAAGGGAGAAAAAGGTGGCAAAGGTCTTCGTCACTTTTCTATGAAAGTATGTGAAAAAGTGCGAAAAAAAGGAACCACCTCTTATAATGAAGTGGCCGATGAGCTGGTCGCAGAGTTTTCTGATCCTCATCGGCATATGTGTCCAACAGACCAGGTTGTTTTTCCTTTTTGAATATTAATTGTTTTAAAAGTATGATAAACTTAATTTGTCTGTTCATTTTTGTGTAATTTTTCTGCTTTTATCTTCTAGTATTTATTTTAGTTGAAGTCATATTTAATTTGTAAAAATTTAAGATATTA
The DNA here is from genome assembly GCA_026543055.1 of Argiope trifasciata. Lineage (NCBI taxonomy): Eukaryota > Metazoa > Arthropoda > Arachnida > Araneae > Araneidae > Argiope > Argiope trifasciata. The sequence continues at coordinate 315,260 of JAPMOQ010044575.1, forward strand.
ATTAAACTTTTAAAAAATTATTTTGTAGCACAAAAATTACAGAAAAAAAGTTAAAAAATGAAATAATTTTAAAATTTTTTAAAAACTCATTAGAAGTTAAATATATAAAAAGCTTTTAAAAATATGTCTGAAAATTATGCTTTTTTTCAAATTCCTTGCATTGTCTTGAAAATAAATCAAAGCAGAGTAACTAAAAAAAATAATACTTTGACTTTAAAAAGATTTGTATAATGGAATGGATGACTAGTTTAAAAATATTTATGTGCCTGGAAATACATATTGACTTCAAAAAAAAAAAATAATAATGTGGGGTAGGGCAAAGAAATGCATTTAGGGGAGTAGGTGAAAGGTATCTATTCTATAAATAGGATGCTAAACAATGACTGGGTGAATAAGAATCTTCCTACAGTCTTTATCAGTGCATAGAAAATAAGGAAAAAGAGGTCGTCTTTAGAAACAAACTTGGCTTAAAAGAATTTTAAAAAAAACACCTCATTTTTTTTAATAGAATTTTTATTTAAAAAAAACTATGAAATATTTTATTAACCTTTTGATGGTGTGGTAAATGGTTGTTTATAATATGTAGTTAAATCTAAGATAAGATTTAATTTTTTTGAAGAAATAAATAATAACATTCAGAATGATTTAATATTTTTATTGAAACCCAAGAACCATCCTCAACTATTGTATTGATTTCATCAATTTTTATTTCATATGAAAGTCATGATTTATATGCCATTAAGAATTGCCTGTCCCCTATCACTCTCCCTTATTTTCGAGATAAATTTTAAAAATTTTTATTTCCTACATTCTTTATGGGAGAGGAGATTCTAGGTATTGTCACCCCACTTTGAACCACTGTACTGATTATGCTCTTACATGGCCTATAGATATGTTATTAGTAATTGCCACTACTTTTATTTTCGAGATAAAAATAAATGAATTTTCCAAATAAAAAATAATTGCAGAGTCCCTAAGTCCTAGTTATATCAAATTTAAATAATGTGATTGAATTAATGTCTTTAATATAAGGGGTAATAATAGCTTTATATAGCTGGTCAATGAAAGTGGTTTATTCTTAGGTTTTGAATTTATTCCCAACTTGTTTTTTTCTAAACCATTGTTACCTGACAGTTTCTGTTTTTAATATAAAACAAAGTTCTTTTCGTAAGAAAATGAATTCTTTACAAATGGTGTCCACATTTTATATAACTGAATGCAAAATAAATTAACAAATATTTTCACGGCTATTGAAAGAAATTAAAATAAAACATGATTTTTTAAAATGGAACTTTAATTTTTAGTGTTAACTATTCTATGATTGATTTGGACTTCCTTAATTTTTAAACAGGGTTTAAGTGAATTATTAAATTATTTGGCAGGAAAGCTATAGATGTTCCTAAATTTTATGCACTATTTATTTCATTGCTTGAATTAGCTAATAAATATATGCAGGTGAAATTGGTAATATTGTATTATTGAATTTACTGTTTAAAGTTTGTTAATTTAACTTGGTTTATTAAAATGGGAAGGGAACGGGAGTGAATTCAGACTGTTCTAATGTTCATTTTTTTTCATAATTCTTCGTGGATTTTCAGTATTTTTTCTGAAAAATTGCTTAGCATGAACAACTATATTAATTTGAAATTTCAGAGACAGTCTTCCATTATTGAAAGAATACTACAATTTTATTTTATTTTTTAATCAACATTTGTTATGTTATTTTTGCCTACTAAAAAAAAGCAGTTTGATTGGCTTATTTTTAAATTTGTGATTTTCATATATAATACAAACTCTAATTAAAACTGATTATTTTGTTAAATTAGATATGAAAAAATTAAATAAATTAAAAAGGTTTAATACTTGCCTCTCAAATTTTTAGCTGTTTATAGCTAATATTTAGACATAAAATCCTAGTATTTTTCATGCATCATAATTTAATTCAAAGGATGTAGCTATTACTGTAAACAAAATATTGTATATAGCTGGATAAGAATATAGCTGAATTCAATAGCAATGGATCAACTAATTATGATAACTGATTACACTGAATGATGATTGTTGCTTACTTTTAATGCATAATTCTTATTTTGAAAATGGTCACACTCTTGTTCAATAATTTGAATTTGTTATTTGATCAATGATAATTGATACATTCTGTTAGAAGCCTGTTATATCAAGATTAAGTTAGTAAATTGTTTTTAAAATGTATAAGACAAATTGTAAAATTTTGTACTTTTGAATCCGTCGTAAAATAATCATGTAAAAACTGAAAATTGAGTCATAATTTTTTTAATGCATAGTTTTTATAAAATCTTTTTGACTATACCTTATTTGTTTTTATTTTATCTTTCTGCTTTCACTTTGAATTGCAGTTTGGACTTTAAGTTGGGTATCTATAATTTGTAGTTTTTAAAATTTATCTTTAATGCAATTTCTTAAATATTATGTACATATAATTTTTTATTGTCATAACTGTTTTTTAGTTATACTTAATAAATTATTTGTCTATATAATTTGAAAAATTATGTATGGAAATAGTGTAAAATATAATTTGGTCCAAAATCTTATAGTAATAATCAGCAAATGCTACCTTTTGTAATGAACAATGCATTTTATCTCAACTGTCAATAATTTTATTGACTTGCATTAAAATTTTTTGTTTCACGTGTCTAAATGTCAGTTTTACAGTTTTTTATTTCATTAGAATTATTTTTATTAAAAAATTAATTATTTATTTATTATTTGTTTGTTGCATTCATTTAAAATAGCAAGTTAATTCAAAAGGCTTATCAATAATAAATTGCGCATAGTAAATTGTCCTTTTTTATACATTATGTAAATGAAGACATTGAAATTTTGATTTGGCTTATAACCTAGAAAATATTTCTATGTCTCGAAATTTTCATATAAAAAAATTGTTTACTTATCACTAGAATTAAGTACCAGATTTTTTCTTCTTCTTATTTTACTTATGGATCAGTGTAATTACTGTACCAGTAATGAGCTGGCATTTCATTCTCCTGAGTAAATTTTTTAGCAGTATCCTTATTACTCAGTAAAGTCCATATCCTATCATGTCATGCATTACAGTACTGAATATTTTAGTTAGCAGATATTAAAATAAATATTGACTCTGATGTGCTCTTTTTCAAAAGTTACAGCCTTAGGATATGTGGGATGAGAAAGTTTAATTTCATTAACTGAATCAAATTACTTTTAAAAAAATATTTTCCATAATTTCATGTTTTCAGATTCTGTTATCAATAATTTAATCATTGATAGCAAATGTTGATCTATATTGAGAATTTCACATAAGAAAGAGGCTTTATGATTATATTTTCAAGGGGTGGGACCAAAATACCTTTAAGAAATAAAGCTAATTACTTGTCAGGGTGATATTGATAAATAATATTTTTTATTGCAATAGTTTATAATCAAATTACCTGTTATATGATTTATGAACATGAATTAGCTTTAAGCAGTAATTAAGTTCAGTATATCTAATTCTTAATAAAACATGCTCAATTTTACTTTGTTGAGTTGTATTTTTAATTTGATAATTGTTTGCTTCAGGAAATTTTTTGATAGAATAATATATTTTGTATAACAATCCAGTTACTGAATATATACTAAACTCTAAATATGTTTTGTTAAAAATGTAACCCATTTAATAAAAAATTGAAATTCTCTGTGAAATTTACAATATGTACTTAAAATATTAGCAATGTAGCCCAGAAATGCTAATTATTATTTATATTACTATTAATTATGATTTTAGTCTAAAGAATAGAATGGTGTAACCAGTTACATGTAAAGAAAAGGAATCTTTGAAAAGAGAAAATACTAGTAATTGTAATTTAAATTTTTTTTTCATAAATTTCTATCTTGTTATGAAGAAAAGAAAAAGAATCATCAGAAATATAAAGTTCACTTTATAATGGTCAAATTATAATATCATTTTCACATTTTAAAATAATTGCAACATAATTATTTGTAGTATTTATATAAATGACTTTAAAATTGATGAAGCTTTGTTTTAATTTGTTAAATAACTATATAGTATCAAATTTATATATTTATTTAGCATCATAATATTTATTAGTGTCTTCTCGAAAATTAGTTAATTATGATTTAATAGGGGTAGGATACAAAGTTACTTCCGAGTTTCAAACAGTGACAAAATTGCCAAAAGGGGAGGAGCAATTTGCTTTCTACTAAAGGAACAAATAACCCATTAATGCTATAATGATAAAAATCGATCATTTTCAGTAAACATGGTTTAAAAGAAAGGCAAGATGAGCTTCTGGTTTTACTCATTAAAAGCCCATATTTAAAGACGTATTTCAAAGTTTGATTTTTGGAACTTAAAATTTTACCTCTCACTCTTAAGATAATTGTTCTCATACCTTAAAATATTGCAACTTGTGAGCTCAACAATTAAAAAAAAAATTTTTTTTTTCATCCTCTCAAAAACTTTAATGTTAGCTTGTGATCTTTAGGGGCTAATATTAAAAGAGGACTTTCTTCACTGATGGTTATTAAGCAAAGGTACCTTCCAACGTCCTTTGAGGATGGTTCTCAAAATATAGTTTTGACTCTAAAACCATGTGAGTGAACAATTCTAACTTACAGACTCTGAGCTTTGGGTATTCAGGCAATCATACTTAAGAATAATTTTTACTCTAATATCCTGGTGTTCTCAAACCACCAGTATAGTTTCATTAAATAAATGTCTGAAGTCTTTCATTATAGAATTAAAAGCTACTCATAATTTTCTAAAAGGTTATGTATTTTAAACTCTAGAACATTTGGTAAAGACTCCTGACTCTCATTTTATTGAATCATATCAAATGTTATAGCAAAAATTTTATTTTTATCTTAGTATTCTGGAAAAAGGTTTAATGTCGCACTAAACTTAAAGTAAATGCTTTATCAATTTCTAAGAATCTTGTCAAAATGTTTCGACTGTCCATAATTTTTACAGTAATGTCTGGTGTACTATATATTTAGAATAAGTATAATTTAATTATATATTACAATGCTTTATTTTTTATTTTTTTAATTATTGGTGTTTTTAATTTCATTTAGGCATATGATCAGAAAAACATACGAAGAAGGGTGTACGATGCTTTAAATGTTTTAATGGCCATGAATATTATTTCAAAAGAAAAGAAAGAAATTAAATGGCTAGGGTTGCCAACTAATTCTGCTCAGGAGTATCATAATTTAGAAGTAAGTCTCTTAAGTTTTGTTTAATGAAAAGATATAAGTATTACTTAATTATAACAGATATGTTGCTTAACTTTAATTAGTGAATTTATTATATTGTAACATAGACTTATTTCAATTCCAGAAAGAAAAATTGAAAAGAATAGAAAAAATTAGATTGAAGACACAGCATTTACAAGAATTAATACTACAAGTAAATATCAATAAATATAGATTTAATAAGATTTTTTTTGCCTTTTCTTAATTTACCTAATTAATATTTTTTCATTTTCCCCCCTCAGTGTTATATAGTTTAACCAGTTAGCATTTCTTATAAAAGTTATCTTTCATTTGCACATTATAGCTATAATTTTATCCAACCAAATGGGCCTAACTTTTGTTTTATTAGGGGAATCTGTTTTAGAGAAATACTGTTTTTTAAGTAATTCTTTGTGTCATTTTTAGATTCTGAATTTCTCAACAGTTAGACATTTCACTTTTATATTTAGCAGATTAACTATAACTTAAATTTTTGTAAGAGTCATTTTTCAATTTTTATTGAAAATGTTTCAGAAGCTTTACTTTTACATTATGCCTAATTGAGCCAATATTTTCATAATAATAACTAATATGGTCTGGTCATTTCACAGCAGTGAAATAATGCTATTGTTAGATATTAAGAGTATATTATGCAAAATTTAATATTGTTTTAATTAAGACATATCAACCTATTTGTTGGAGGATCAATTTTATTGAGTTTGAAATCTGTAAACAATGAATTATTGAAAATTCCATTTTTTAAAATTTTTTTCAAAATTGAAAAAGGCAAAATTTTTTGAATGAGATAAATTTAAAAGCATAATATAGCCTGAAATATGAGTTCTCTGCAATTTAAAATATTCGTGTTTTTTAAAAAGAAGTTAGTTGGAAAAATGTGGATTGTTATGCATGCTTTTCTTATTGTGTGGAAAATTTCATAAATTTTGTATACTATGATTTTTAAGGTGGCAAAGTGATCTCTTATCTTTGAAGTCTATTTATTCTTCTGAAAGCAATGCTTAGAAGACAAATAAAATTACTATCTTTTTACATCGTTGTATTTTTTTTTTTTTTTTTTTTTTTTTTTTGCATTTTAAGGTACAACTTTACAGGTTAGAGGAAAATTATCCAGTAAATATAAAAGAACAAAGTATAGTCTCATACAAATTTCATTAAATTTTAAATATAATAGGAATAAATTTAAATTTTAAATTTTTTTTCTCCTTTTAAATATATTAACAAAAGTGATATGCATTTTATGATATTTCAACCATGCAATAACCTTTTTCAGCAAATAGCCATAAAAAATTTAGTTGCAAGGAATAGAGAAATGGAACGTCAAAGGAAAGGACCACCACCAACTAATAAAATTCGTCTGCCATTTATTTTATTAAATACTCATAAGGATACTGTTATTGATTGCAGCATTTCTGGTGATAAGTATGTATTTCTTTTTAATATTTGTGTGTTATTTATTCATGTTAAGTTTCTGCTATTTTACTTACATTAATCAAGATTCTTACTACTTTATGAAAAACATAAAATGAGTTTTGCACGTGAAATTTTTATTGCTTTTATTGTAAGTCATTTAAGTTTAGAACTGTTTTTATTGTTGGTATTTGATATATATTTTATAATTTAAAAAAATATATTGAACAAATTTATTTTTAGTTTTTAATAGATTGCATTAGATTCCTTTAAAATTTTATCTATAAGTTTTTTTTTTTTATGGAGTGTATTTTGGGTTTTGGAAAACATATTTCTTTAATTTTCGTTTCAGAAATGCAGTAATATAAGTTTTGGTTTGCCCTTTTTTTTTAAAAAATTTTTTGGAATGGAAAGTTTTTTTTTTTTTTTTAAATAAAAAAAATTAACATTCTTAGTTTTGATGTTTTATATCAAATTTCTATAATTTCATCTCTGATAATTGGTGTTTATGCATATATCTATAATGTATTTGGGAAGAATTTGTTTTCCATGAATTGATGATGACAGTAATTTGATATTTTTTGAAATCAGAATTCATTCTAATTATGAATGCATTAAAAGGATATAGGTAAACTGTTTTTAATAAACTATACCGGTATAAAATTTTTCTTTTTTTCCCCTTTCTAAATAGTAAAAATAAAAGTAATAAACCATTTATGTTTAAAAGTTACTTTATTTTCCTCCTGTTATACTTCAGTTATAAATGAGGCAATTAAATTTCTATTTCTTTTATTTTGAATATTATATTGAGAATAAGACTAATGTTTATTTTATAAATATTTCCTTGTAGGAAAGAATATAAATTTTGCTTTAATGATGTATTTCAAATCAGTGATGACACTGATGTGCTAAAAAGAATGGGTTTGGACTGTGGTTTAGACAAAGGTACGAGTACTGTTGAGGAAGTTAATAAAGCAAAAAGTTTGGTTCCTAAAGCTTTACAACCTTATATCACATGTAAGTTGGTAATTTAGTGAAAAGTTTTGAATATATGTGTTTGTATTAATAATTATATTTAAATATTATAAAAAATGTAATATTGTAGTTTTTGTTTGGCATGTTAAATTAAAAATGAAATCCTGTAATTGTTTCTTTGAATTTAATCAGAAATAGGCACTCATTTGCATCTGTTTAGAATCATTCATCATCAGAATGAATATTTTGGAGTTGTGACATCCTCTTCAATAAATAAAATTTTAACTTTAGTTAGTTCTAAGATAGTGTTTAATGTGTTGTAATATAATAAATATCTTCAAATATTACACAGACTTAATTATTGTAATCAGTGGCTACTACATTTAAACTGCTAAAAAAAGTAATTTCTTTTCAAATATGTGTTCTCTCTATATATATGTATGATTTTTTTTAAATATTTTATTTTCAAAAGTATTAATACTTATTCAGATTCAGTTCGATACAGTAAACCACTTTAATTTTCTAGGAGGGCAAGTTGTTTGGAAGTGTTTACCAAAAATAATATGATTATGAAAAATTAATAAAATTTTATGATGGTGGCTTAAAAGGAGAAAGAAATAAGAAAGTCCTATTAGTTAATTTCTGTTGATATAATAAGAAAATTGAATTCCAAAAGCAGTACTTAGTGAGCATTTAGTAAAATTAATATAATTTCTTTACTAAAGCTATTAGCATTTACCAAAGCTATAAAATCATGTAGATGGAATAATAAACTTCTAGAGGAAATTAAATTCACCCTGACAATTGTACATTAATATATATATATATATATATATATATATATATATATATATATATATATATATATATATATACACACACACATTAGATATCATCGAAGACAAATTTATCTGCAAAAATATGATGCAAACTAGAAGAGGAAAGAGGGAAGGGAAAAAATGGAAACAGATTTTAAGCTCAATTTTTATAACTATTCACTTTTTGCATTACTTAATAGCATTCATGAACTGAAAATGTGCGACATTAATAAAGAGTTTACTTACTCCAAATTCATTATAGTAGAGTTTTACTGAATATTTTTTCCCCTTTTAAAGTAAATAACTGTATTCAGAAAATTAATTTCTATTTCAGTAATGTCTCAGGGAAAAACTGATTTGCCACCTGGAATGATTTCTGAAGGGAATGGAGTGAAAATTGAAAGTGAATATTTGAATGACCCATCCAGATATGTTTTTTGGTAAGTTTTATATTAATTATTTGATTTTTAAAAAAACCTGATTTCTCTGCTATTGGGTGCATTTAATAACATAGTAAATTTTACTAAATAATGTTTTTTTCCCCAACTTTTTTTATTGCTTATTTTTTAAAAAAAAAGGATTATTGTTGTTTGCTTTCCTCTCTGCTTGCATACTAGTACTTGTTGTTGGAGGCATAAAAAATGGACCCCATCTCTTGTGAAGTGATAGTTTTTTTTTAACCCTTTGTTGTTTTTTAAAAATTAAAGACAAAAGTTGTGCTATTTTCTCTATCTGCTTACATGTCAATTCCTACCATTGAAGACAAAATATCAAGCACCTCAAATCATTTATAATTAGTGAATATAATTCACAATAAATTTTACTGATGTGCTACATAATTAAATTAATGAATGATTATAATGTGTATTCATTAATTTTTCTTAGTATTTTAATCTTGCTATGTGTTGATGAACGTGCACAAGTTATTGAATGTAAAATGGAAAAAGTGGCATAAAAAATTATATGAATATGAAACAGATGCATTGGAAATAAGTGTGCATCATAAGGAAGCCTTATGTACAAAAAAGTGTAATTGGACATAAACATGTCTGTAATGTGCAAGGATAAACATGTTGTGTCAACTCCATTAAGGAGATTTGTATTCACTGCTACTTATATAGATGTTACAATAATAATAAAAAATTGTTATTTCTTTTCTTGGTACCTCAATACCTAATACATGAAGCCTCTGAGAGGTTAAATTAGTTGACATATATTTTAAAATAACAAAAATTTTCATATAATTTAAAATAGCTCATAAAAATCTTGCATGCATAACTTCCTTCTTCAGAGAAACCTTATTTGTTCAGAAAAATTAATTTGATGTATGCTAGATAATGCTGTAGCAATTTACTTATTCAGCAGTATTCTTTTAATTATCGATTCTAAATTCCTACATAAGGGAACTTATTTTTTAAAACATTCTTATTAAATGTAAAAAAAAAAGGCACATTTTTGAAATTTTTTTGTTTAAAATACACTGAAGTGACAAAAGTCATGGGATAGCAATATGCAAATATACAGATGGCAGTAGTATCGCAGCGAAAAAGTATAAATGCGCAGTTCGTTTTCCAGAGCTTTCATTTGTGTTCAAGTTATTCATGTGAACAGGTTTTTCGTGATTTATGGCGGCACGACGAGAATTAACAGACTTTGAACGTGGAATGTTAGTTGGAGCTAGACGCATGGGTCATTCCATTGAGGATATCGTTAGGGAATTCAACATTCCGAGATCTACTGTATCAAGAGTGTGCCGAGAGTATGAAATTTCAGGCATCACATCCCATCATGGACAGCGCAGTGGGCGACCACCTGCACTTAACGACCGAGACAGCCAACGTCTGTGTAGAATGGTCAATGTTAATAGACACGCAACACTTCGTCAAATAACTGCAGGAATCAATGTGGGACGTACGAGGGACGTGTCCGATAGGACTGTGTGGCGAAATTTGTCTTCCTTGGGCTATGACAGCAGAAGACCGACTCGAGTGCCTTTACTGACAGCACGACATCGCCTGCAGTGACTCTCCTGGGCTCTTGAGCATGTCGACTGGTCCCTAGACCAGTGGAAAAACGTGGTGTGGTCAGATGTGTCACGATTTCAGTTGTTATGAGCTGAGGTAAAGTTCGAGTGTGGCGCAGACCCCATGAAGCCATGGACCCAAACTGTCAGCAAGGCACTGTTCAAGCTGGTGGTGGCTGCATAATGGTGTGGGCTGTTTTTACATGGCATGGACTCGGTCCTCTGGTGCAACTGAACCGATCATTGACTGGAAATGGTTATGTTCAGCTGCTTGCAGATCACTTGCAGCCATTCATGGACTTCACGTACCCACACAACGATGGGATTTTTATGGATGACAATGCGCCATGACACCGGGCCAGAACTGTTCGCGATTGGTTTGAAGAACATTCCGTACAATTCCAGCGCATGATCTGGCCACCTAGATCACCCGATATGAATGCCATCGAGTATTTATGGGACATCATCGAAAGGTCCGTTCGTGCCCAAACTCCTGCAGCATCCACACTTTCACAATTATGGACGTCTATACAGACAGCATGGTTCAATATTCCTGCAGAGGACTTCCAACGACTTGTGGACTCCATGACACGTCGAGTTGTTGCACTTCGTCGGGCAAAAGGAGGACCAACACGATATTAACAGTCATCCCATGACTTTTGTCACTTCAGTGTAAAGTTTATAATTCAATTAAAAAAAATATTTTAATTTATTTACTAACTTTACACTTTAAAAGTATTCCCCAGAATGGTGAATAATTCTTGTAAATCTATGGAAATTTTCTAGATTACTTATTTCTTTTTTTAGCCCTACATTCTGTAATAAGTCTCTGTATTGTAGTCAAGGGATTTTTTTTTCAATGCAAATGAAATTGCTTTCAATCTATATTTTTGTGGATTTCTCTTCTAAATGCCCTGATGAATATTCTATTGAAAATGCTAAATTAATTATTGATATTGGAGTTTTAATTTCTCATCTATAATTTTGTTGTGTAAGATTTAGTTTGATAAATTTTGTTGCTAGGGATTATTTTTAAGATGTTTTTTTTTTTCTTTCTGGCACTGTTTACATACATTAGACTCGTATTCTTCCAGAACATTATCATAAAACTCCAACTCTGAATTTCTTACAAAATCATTGGTTCTAATCTCTTATGTTTTGCCGTAAAGTGTTATGTTGTAATAAGGACTTTTCTTCATGCATTTTTGCTTATTTCACAGTTCTTTCATTCAGCTATCTGTTATTTATTGTTTAAATTACAGTCACTTGTAAGTTTGCAAGAGTTTCCAGATTATCTCCGTATTTAATCACTTTAGTGTCTTCCAGTAATAAGCATTGTTATTAATATTTGTAGAAATAGTTTATAATATTAAAGGATTTCGGCCATCCACTATTGTGAGGCTTTGAACTTTCATGTCAGTAGAGCTAGCTATTGATGCCATTGGAAAGGTTAAAAGTTTGAATATAAGACTAGGAACTAGCCAAATATTTAGTTGTTTCCATTAAACCCATTGTTACCCATTACAAGATTATTAATTTTAGTGATGGCTTATTTTACGTTTATATGCTGTTTTTGCAGAAATTCAGAAGCAAGATACTTTTCTTATACTTGGGAATAAAATTAAATTGTGTTTAGATAATCTTGTTACTTCATCTAAATTCATAATAAAATGTAAATTTATTAATATTTTTAATTTCAAATCTATTTTATAACAATGTCAATGTTATTTATACAGTGATACATTTTTTCTATTTTTATAGTGAATTACAAGAAGCTTCGTCTTCATCTTCTGGTCCTGGGTCAGAGTATGTGGACATAGAGAACACTCTGAGTAGTACCAAATCTGTGTTATCTCGTCAGTCAAGTGTTGGTTCTCTCTCAGATCTGCCATCTCGTCCTGGAACTAGTACACCCTCTGAAGACTTCTCTGATTGCGAATCTGAGTCGCTTGATGGAGAAGAATCAAATTAAAAAGGTCCACATTGCAAGAAAAAACAATTCTTTCTTTTCTTTTTTTTTTAAAATTTTAGGCATTATTTAACATTTTGTCATATCACAGTTTGATTCAAAAATAAAATGCTCGCAAACATGCGAGAACTAGCATGCCATTTTTGCGATTCTCTGACTGACAGAATACCATGTACCTGAAGTGCACTGAATACTCTACTAAGACTTATGCCTTTCTCTGACTATCTAGGCAAGAATTCGACTTGCCTTTGTGATCAAGCCTCCTTCCATCCAGTACTGTTCTTTTCTCTTTGTATGCAAAACAGAGTGTGCATTGTATGAACTGTATAGTGGATGCTGGAATTCCATTCATGTTTTGTATTGTCTTGCATCTCCTGGGTTGATAGCCAGTGGATGAAGTCGATTCTTTCTCTTTATTTTTTAAAAACAAAGAAATCTTCATGATAGAACTTATGTACAGGTCACCAATTTGTGTGACATTTTTTTTCTCTCCCAAGTGTGCAGATGAGATATATTTGTGCTAAAACATTTCTGAAAAATATTAGAACAATGCCATTATTACCAAATGTACACGCACAAGTCTTGTGTAACAAGATGAACTATGCCCAAATATTTTTCATTTCTTGATTTTTTTTTCTCTCGTACACCACATAGTCAATTTTTTTTTTTTTAGCTCAAGGAAAACAAAATGATAGAATATTTTGTGGTGTTCCCAAAAAATTCTAGCATAATGTATATCTTCCCATTTCTTTATTTGTTCATATTTTTAATTTATCACATCCTTTTTTCCCCCCATCATAGTCTGTTATTGAGTGAAATCACAGCTACCAATGATCTTAGCCGTGTTAATCTGTCAGAAAGGCATAAAAGTTTATCCTGGTATTTTTAGAAAATATAATTTTTGCACTAGCTTATCTTAAGGATAAATTTTCTGTAGCTAAGGCAAATTAAAAGGCATGTTGTTTTTTAATGTATGTGATAAATGAAACCTCGACTTACAGCAGCAGTTAGTTTGACTATTTTATGCACTGTGATACAGTTCAACTGATATTTCAATAGCAACAACATGCCCAGGTATGTGAAACTAGTTGGTAGCTCTGATCTCACATTTTGACAAGAATGAATTTTCCACCTGCATATTAATGTGTTTTCAATTTCTGTCAACGAAGTAGAATATCAATCGCAGCCATAATGGAATGACTTTTAAGTAGAGCTTAAATATATCACAGTTTGTAAAGCAAAATTAGTTTTCATTGTGCTTTTTGTAAAATCTCCCATTTTTAACTTTGTAAATTCTTTTCCTTAAAATTTTTCTCTCTAAATTTTTAATTTTTGTGTGCTAAATGACAGCAATTTTTGAATGGGATACGAGAAGACTAAAGTTAAAATTGGATATTTGTTTCAAACCACAGTGCCAAATAACAGCTAATTCCGGAATAATATTTCTGTACGTATGAAGGACAGTTATGTACATGTTCAAAAGTTTTTGCAAATCTTTTTATGATTAAATGGAGTTTTAAAGCTTGGGATTAATCTTAGGAAATGTAACTTTAAATTAAGAAAAGTGTAATGCAACTTCAAGTTTGACAACTTAAAATGCTAGTCGATTTAAAACATTATTTCATTTTGTACGGGTTATTAAAAGTATAATTTACTGTGTAGTCTCATTGCACTGTCATTTTCTGTATAGTTAACAATAATTATAGCTTGATATTGTATGTTGCTTTCGTTTTGTGTTATTAATATACATTATTTCAAGTACTTCATTTTATCAGGGCCAGTTTCTCTTATGATTTCTAATTAACAGAAATGGATTTTATAAACTGGTTTTAGATACAATAAATTGTAAAATCATCTAGTCTGATTACAAGCAAGACAAATTTTGTTTAAAGCTAGCAAAGAAAAAATTATGCTCTATAATAATTGCATCTTGTAATACTGTAAATTTGTTACTTTCCAATTTATTATGAGTTGCTGATGTTAAGTTTTTCAACTTTGTGGAGCCGTTTTAATTATGAAAGCTTTGAAAATGTATATTTGTTTTATATCTTTATGAAATTTTAGACTTGAAACATATTGGTTTTAACAGATTGCATACTCTATGGTTGAATGATTTGTTATACATTATATAAATATTTTACCAAAAAATTTTTACCTGCATAGGTTGTCATAGTGGTATTGGAAAGAAAACTGGATGAGTGGCCTGAATGAATGAGTTTTATAAATTATTTACCCATCATTGCTATTTATTTTATTTACATTAGTTTAAACTAAGATTCAGTATTATACTTTTTATATTTAACTTGATTTCTTAGGAAGTGTAATTTAAAATTATAACGGAAGTTATCCTCCCATTCCAGCAATAAAAGTTGAAAGTTTTAATTTTCAGACTCAAAGATTTATTGTTATATGTATTTTACATGTAAAGCCATTAAATGTACACATTGCTGTATAAACTGCTTTGTGTGTCAAGTAGTTAACATGTTTTAAATTGGAAATAAAAATTTCTTTTAAAATTGTGTTTACTTTGAAAAAGAAGATAACAATTTAAGTACTTCACTTTATTCAACAAGAAGCATTAAATAAGATACATTCTATGAATTTCATTACAATTTGTGCTAACAATGGATTAAGTTTCTAAGAAAATTGATAATTCTTAGTAATCCTAGAACATAAGTTTCAGGAAGAGGAAAATTAAATAAAAATAATTGTAATTAATTTTATAGATTTTTTTATATGTACATATACATTCTTAAATAATAACATGGAAACATTAAAAAGACAATACATATATACATGCATGCAACTGCAGCAACTTTGACTTACAACAAAAGCTTTATAATTTGTAGATTATTTTGGATACAAATTGTGATAACATATACAAATCAATGTTAAATAAATGAAATGCTATCTTGTTACTGGAACTACTGCATGTGGAATTTTTGAAAAATTATGGTTTAACTGTTATGATAACTCAAGGGGCAGGGAAAATAAAATTAAAAAAAAATGAATGGCACAAAATAAAACGCTATGAATAGGTGCATAGAAAAAGCTCACATATTTCAAACTCAGTTGGAATGTATTGGTGACAGAATCGCTTCTTGCAAGCTTGCAGAGTATGACATGATGCAAGTGCACAGGTGAACATCTGAATACAAATCTGAGGAATAAAAAGCAAATTTGAACATCCGGAATCGTTTGTGCACTTTTCTTCATCTACGATTGCCACCATCTTTGAAAAAAGTGAGCTGATGAAGAGGCTACATGAGGTTCTTGGATTTTAAATGAACACTCTGTGACCTCCTTACAGACTCTGCCTGTCTGAAAATTAAAGATTAATTAATAATAAATCACATATCTTACTAAATTTTAAGAATATCAATTCATTTAATGTAAAACTAGTTATTTTTTTTCAATTAAAACAAAGCAGAAATACTCAATTAAAAGGACCGAAGAAAAACTCATCAGACTTGATATTAAAAATAGCTTGAAAATCATTATTGTTCTATCTAAAAGCGTGTTTTTCATTCATTTAAATGATTTTTTTCATGAAAAATAGACATTCAACTAATTATTTGTTTTATGTTAAGTGAAATGGCAAAAGAATGTAATGTATTGATTTCTCAAATATTAGTTGATGGTCCAGTAATAGATGTAATGTAATGATTTTATACATTAGCTTTCTAAAATTACTTTGCAATTATTTTTATTCACTGAGATGTATTTTATGTTATATATTCAACATTTTCAGTTTTTTAAATAAAATAAAATCGAGAAAGAAAACTGCATACATAAAATAATAGGTATTCTTTCAATTCATGGATTTTTATAAATATAAGAAATTAAATTTATTGAAATGTCCACAAAAAAAGAAACAAAGTTCCAGTATTTAAGCAATATTTCCTTTTACTAATGTTAACATTATTACAAATATATGAGACATATGTGCAGTACATTCTCTATAATCTGACACTACATCAATTAAACTCCTTTAATATATAAAGGAAAACAAATCACTCTAAATGGATTTTAGTGACCAGAATGAAACAATAATACTTTAATTTGTTATACAAAACATTATGTTCAATATAAGTTCACATTTTGTAATATTTCATCCAATAAATATAGGTTTTACTTTGGAAATTAATTATTTTATTATTTACTAACAGTCTGTTGGATTACAGAGAGTTAATATATCAGTTACAACAGTAAAAATGTAAGTACAAAAATTCAATTAAGCTATTTACTTCTTGCTGTCGGAGGTACTGTTGACAGAAACTTGAGAACTTGAGGAACTAACACTACCACTTCCTTTCAATCCTCTAAAGAGAAAGGTATATAGCATTACAAAAAATTTAATAACACATCTTATATGAGTAGTTTTCAAATTTTTTGAATAATTTTTTCATATTCATTAAAAAATAGTAATTAAAAACAATCGATTATTTTATATGCTTTGCAAAATAACATAAAATTAGCTAATTTCAATAAACAGAATTCAGTGATGGTAAAAGTAACAAAAACAAGCAACTTTTAAACATTTTGCAGATCTGAACCTTAGATCATAATCTAAATAACAAACATTACTAAGACTAGCTATTTTATCTGCTAATTGATTTTGGCAATCAATTTGCCAAAAGCAATGGTTTTTAAATAATATTTCAATTAAATCTTGTGCATAATTTATATTCAGAGTTCTTTTAATAATTTGTAAACTTAAAACTGTAACAGATATTTAGATTTGAAATTTTAATAACCTTATATCTGTTCATTGTGCAAGCAAATAAGTCAAGATATGATTAATGGTACAACATAAACAATTATGTATACAAAATGCAGTTGTACTTTGTTTTGGGTAGTAACATTCTTATTCTAATGAAACTGATCAACATTAAAATGACAAAATATTTTGCATGATTTATATGAACCTAGATTGAAACATTCTGATTAATGAATAACCAATCTAAATCATTTATTATATTAGATATGTAGAATAATATATTAAATGTTTTAGAGAGTTTTGTATGTATATTACAAATGTGCATACAAAATAATAATCTTGCTGTGTTTCCTATAAACATATACCAAAATGAAATTGCAATGTAGATTAATGTGTTCAAATTTGATGTCATGAGTCCTTAGCATTTAATCCACTATCATTTATTGAATTTAAAAAGGTGTGAAGTTTAAATGCTTAAAAGAAAATTGGTCTTAAATTTTTTTATCTAAGGGCAAAAAATTATATTTATCCACAACTTTGGTAATACAATATAATATTTTTATTGTGTAAACATTACCACCACTTATATTAGCATTACTATTTCATAAATGTAATATAATAAAAATGAATAATTAATCAATTCAAATAAATTATTTTATTAAGACAAATTTGATTATATACATTTAAATTCTTAACTATTTTCTGGAGTTAAATAGGTTTTTGCAAAAGAAATAACAGTTTATACTGGTTAAGTTATTTTATAGTTAGTTAAAATGCAGTCTATACTGGTTATTTAATCGTTTCTTTTGATTAAAAAAATATATATAAATATTCTCTACCACTAATCTATTTTTAAAAAATATACATTCAATAATTTTGTAAAATCAAAAAATGCATTATATTTCATGTTTTTCAACCATATCTTTTAAGATTAACCTTTTTTTAATTTCCTAATATAAAGATGAGAAAAATATATATTTCAAGAAATACAATGCCAAAGAATACATATTACTAATCACACTAGATTAGAATTGTACTTAAGAAGGCATAATTTTCAAGAATGCTTACAAGTAGCGAGTCAAATCTTCAATATCCACTAATTTGGAGTCCTGCTCCATATGCAGATCATCTCGTTCTAACAAAAGTTTTACCAAATCCTCATTCAATGCTGAAATGAATATTGATATTTATTAAACACAGAGAATGTTATTATTAATTTAAATGATATTGATTGGCACTTCAATGTTTCAAGATTATTAAGATTATAATACAGAAATAGTTGAAAAAAATGAAATATCAAAAGATAAATTTCACTTTTATATTTTCATTAAATCGTTTTTAAGTCAGTGATTTTAATACACAGGCTTAAAAACAGCAACATAATATTAATTTTATTAAAAAAAAGTTTATTTAAAAATATATATATATTTTTCAGATACAGAATTAATAAACATAATCTTAAAATAACTTCATCAAAATCTTAGAAACAAAATAAAATAATAAATTTTTTAAACAAATAAATAATTTAATAATTTCAAATTACATTTAAAACATTTAAGTTTAAATATAAATACAGTTTTTAAGTTATTAAGCTTTAAAAGATATATATTTTCTTTTTTCATTTTATTAAAAATAGAACCTTAATTTAAATAATAATTTGCTTGAAATATTTGCATTCCTCTTGCAGAAATTTTTTTAAAAAGTGCATACCTGGTATTTATTAAAAATATCAATAGTCACAATTGTATGAAACTTAGATTTAAAGGGATATCAACAGTGCTATATTAAAGCTTTGTATATCTAATTTTTGTTCTTCATACTTAAATTAGAAAATAAGATGTATGTTATTGCAAAAATTATTTTCATTAATTAAATGATTAAGCATTTTTGAACTTGGTATGAAGAGTTTTGCTGTTGTCAAGTACTGATTTTTATACAGGATTAAATATCTGTTATATAATGTGAGAAATTAGATTAATATAAATTAACTTACTCTCTATCTGGGAATGAAGATCATTCACAATCACTTGAAGCTGTGCAACATTCATGGCAGCAAGATTATGATAAGTCAGCAAATTCTTGCCATCAGGAAATGGAAGACCAACCTGTAATAAATAGATACAACTTTTAGCATCAGAAATAATTACTATTATTTTTAGTTATCAGAAACACATATTTTATCAAAAGAAATTGCAACTTGTAATAAATTAATTTTCAAATATAAATAACTAAACTTTTCTGAGAATAATAAGCTTAAAAATTGATAAAATTTTATTCACACAATAGTTCATATAGAGTAAATAGCGTAGAGTAAGCAGGGTATGTGTCCTGAATGCCAATACCAAGGGATACACAAAAGTGAGAAATAAATGACAAATTTAAAAAAAGCATTTTTTAATGTTTATTTTTTTTAATCCAAATATTTAAAAAAGAAGATTCTTTTCTTTCGATTTAACACTCCTATATATTCAGTTATCTCCTAACTTCAAATTGCATATGAAATTGTGTACAAATATTATTTTTGATGTAGAAAAATCAATCATGCCAGTGAAGAATAAGAATTAAAAAAAAGAGTACTGTTTTGATATTTTTGTTTGGGCATTTTATGTAGTTATATCTCAATATTCACTAACCTTTCAGAGATCATCCTCTTGCAGGTATCATTATCTTATTACTCTCCAATAGGTTCAATTCATGCTAACATAGTAAACAAAGTAACTAGCACCAAACAAAATTTTGAATCTGCTGTACATCACACAAGTGTTCTTTGTGAAAAAATAATTTTTGCAGAGTAAAATAATTGCTTATTTTTTACTTTACATTTTCTGTGATAAAACTTTTACACTAGATTTTTTTCTTGTTTTATTGATTCTTAAATTTAGTCTTGCTTATTTAATATTCTTTTAAGTATACATTAAACTTTTACATTTTTGCAATTCCAATGAACACAATAATTGTAATCTAAACTAATTATTAGATCACTTTTTTATTAGTTAATAAGTTTATACACTTTGACAACAAAAAGATTTTACAGTTTAAAAAATATAGAAAGAATTAAAAATTAAAAGTTTTCAATCCATTCCTTTAATAACTCAGTATTATTAATTAAAAGTTTAGTAAAATGTTCATATAATCGTTGCTTTTCTGTTTTGCATTATAACAGCAAAAAGTAAAACAACAATGAATTTTTTTTAATGTTTAAAAAACAATCAAACATATACATGCACAGCTACATTTTCATATGATTCTGATGTTGCATGTATTCTGCATATGTGATGGATAAATTGATTACTAATGAAGGAAACCCCATCTAGACGGTCTAAAATAATTCAAATATGATCTTCAATTGATCTAAAAAGAAAGTGAGAATACATTTATATTTCCCAATTAAGATTTTCATTTCCAAAAGTGATTTTTTAAAAGTCACAATCAAAAAGTTAATTTTGTTTTCTTATTTAATGGATATGTATTGTAAGTGGTAAACGAAACAAAAGCAACGGCTTTAAAATTGTTGGCTGCTGTTTAGAGCAGACAAACATCTAAAGAGCTGCACTGGATTTTCAAGCCTGATAGAAATATAGAGCTTATCATCAAGATAATACTCTCTCTCTTTCTTTTTTAACACTTAAATGTTTATTTACTCAAAGTGCTGGATAGGCATTTTCAAAAGAATAATTTTTTTCATTTATACATAAATACTTTCTGTATTTTCTATAAAAGCTATTATTTGATATAATATCAAAAGCTCCAGTCTTGATATAGAAATGATATTTTACAGTCAAAATAAACAATAATTTGATAATAATAAAACTTTCTCAATTTTAAATAATTCTTTTGTAAAAAAAGCTAGTTCTAATTATGGAAGAAATAGTTAAAACAAACAAACAAAAAAAAACATGGACAGAATACAGAATTTTTTATTGTGGAGTCTGTAGAATTGGTATACTTACTATGTCTGCAATTGGACTTTTCTTTTTCTTCTGTCTTTCAATTTCCATTTGCATTCTAGCCATATCTTTCGCTTGAGCCAAAGCCTCTCGGGCTTCAGCTTGTAATCGCATGTGGCGTGTAAGCAAGTCTTCCTCTGGGAATGGGTTCTCATCTTGCTTAGAAGCATGCCAACTACGTGGGCGGTTGAAGAAAAACTTGGGCCTCTGTCTTTTCTTCACAGAAGGTGAAGTATTGTTATTATTCAAAAATTTTGTAAGATTTGGCTGAAATGGGAGAATTGTAACTATATCAGAAAACAGATGAAACAAAGGATTTTAACACTTTGTTATATAAAAAACAGAAGATGCAAACAATAATTATTACAATAATAATCAATAATTTGACTCTAAAACTCCACAAAGAGATATAAAATTTCAGATAACTAAAATCTCACTAATTTTACTAACATTATACCTGTAATATATTTATACCTCCCACATTAAGTCAGTTCAAATAAATTGTACACCTTAATTTTTCCTGACATAAACATTCCATAAGTTAAAATGAAGATTTTAAATGAGTATATATTTTGTTAATTTATTGAAAAAGGATTAAAAAAAAACTGGAAAAAATATAATAAAAAGTTCCACAAAAATGTAATTTTGACATTTTTCTAAAGACATGTAATCCAGTTAAAATGTAATAAATTAAACTGATTTCAATATTTTTAATTCATTGCTTCAATATATAAAATTTTAAAAGATATCTGCATCCTTACTTGAGAAAAATAGACAAATAACTACTTTTAGATATTATATTAAAAGAAACTACAGGTATTAAAAAATTGACAGAGCAAAATACAAGAAGTGAGATGAATGAACATCAATATAACTAAGCGGCTACATAATAAGCACTATATAAAACTTGGGTAGCTAAAATACACAAATTTTTAGAAGAACAATCAAAGACTGCATTATAGAAAATATTAATTATAATTTTTTGAAGCACACAGTAGTTGTTTTAAAATAAAAAGCATACTTTAAAAAAAATCAAAATAGTCAAATAAAGGATTTATATTCAAAATATACTTGAAGAATTTTTTGATAATATTTTATCAGTTTCTTAAGAATGTATGAATCATAAATAATTTGAATAACAACTGGAATTTCCAAAAAAATATACTCTTGTTTTAAAACTTGTTAATAAAGAAAACAGCAAATCTTATTCCATAGTTTAAAAAGGCAATAAATGGAGAATTTCTAAGAGTCTGCTAGACCACATGTTTAAATTATATTTAGAAATAATAAAAATAATAAGAAACATTTTTTAATCCAGAATATGTTTACTAATTTAGCTAATCACTTTTAACAATTTTTTTTCTTTTAGTAATTTTTAATGCATTTGGAATAAAACTGAAATACCTTTTTGAAATTATTAATTAGCTAAATTATATTGCAAATTCATATCATAGAGAGGTAGCAAATGAATAAAATACTTCACAGAAAAAATTTATTTGCTGAAATCCTAAATAAATTTAAAAAAAAATAAAAGGATCAGTTTTTGAATGAAATCTTATATGCTACATAATAAAACAGAGAGAATGATTTTAAGAGTATTTCTAGTCAGAGACTACAGTATTAGTTAAAATGTTGTCAATACCTAAAATAGCTTCGAATAAAATCTTAAAAAAAACTTCACACAATATTTTAAAACTTTATGACTATAACTATAAATTTTAGTCAAAATCCAAAAATGTTTCTACATTTTTTAGCACAGTTATATATTATATGGTAGTATATATTTGAATCATTTTATATTTTGCTTTTTTAAAATATATTTTACAGATTACTAACTAACTAAAATATAATTTAAATAACATTTTCCCAGTGTTAAGTTTATCTCCATTAATAATTGATTGATCATTATATGTGAACAATTGATCATAATTCAGAACATTAATGTATATCATCAAAAATGTATGCAATACGGAATGTTTACATTATTTTGAAAGATATAGTAATCAAATAAAACAAATTTCATATAGTTTAATTATATTATTATATCAAAATACACAAACACCTGATATAAATTGATTTTTTTTCTTTATAGGGCAAAACAATTCTATAAAAAAATACAGTATTTTAAAATTCTTGAAAAAGTCTTCAACAGAATTTCTAAGAATAATTTGAAAAATCAAAAAGGAAAACATAAGGATAAAGTCAAAATATAAATTATGAAATATATGATAATTACTTTTTCAGTTTTGGCTGGAGCTGTAGTAGAAGGTAAATGCAAAACTGGCTTTTGAGCTCTTGGCACTTTATTCTTGTCAGTAATAGATTCATCCTCAGGATTTGATAAATCCTGATCTTTAGCAGCTTCATTCATAAAACAAATCTGGAGATTTCCAGTACTTTTAAGACGATCATAAGAGCCACCTAATTCACGATGTTGGTTTAGCTTTTCAGAGATGTAATCTTCAGTATCAGAATCCATTGCAAGTTTCCTTCGTATTTCCTCTCGGTCATTTCTCCTCTTTATAAAACAAAGAATTAAATAATGATTGTCATTTACTCCTAATAATCACAAATATAGTTTTTGAATACTTTATATGCATATTTACAGAATGCAGAAAATTTTTTAATGAAGCAACATCAATATTAAATGCTTAATAATAAATATACAAAGAACTAAATTTGGTTTCTTATATCAAACAAATGTAGTACATTCATAAAAGGAAAACAATTTTTAGATAAATTTTGATTTCCTAATACTGCATTACAAGGACTTGATCTGATATCAGAGGTGCCACTGTAGGTCAGAAAAGATTACACTGGAGTCTTATCTAATTTTGAACAGAATTATATAGGAATAAATATATGGGATCCACAAAAATGGACAGAGAGATATGGATCAATTTTAAGACAGACATTGAGGGATATCCAAGCATTTCTAAAACAGACCGAAGAGTCATAATGTGATGTATTTAGTGCAAGGGATAGGGAGATAAATAACCCAGTTTTAGGAAATACCATGTAATCAAAACAGCATTCTATTATTTATTTAACTTTATAATGTTATATCTGAAAAAAATAAGTAAGAGACTATTTATCTTTTGCTATATTTCAGTAATTTTATATGTACAGCAGTTGAATATGATGAAGTCAATTTTCTTTTCCATATTGCATAAGATGCAACTCAAAATTACTTTTTATGAATAAAATGTAATCTGTAAATTATAATTAATATTTACAGCCATTAAATGGTTCATTGCAAAAGAACCAAAAAAAAATATTGTTAACAACTCCAATGAAATCAGAACTACATAAATTCTATATATTCCTATATTATTATAAAGCATATATTATAACAATACAGGATGTTTAATTGTAATACTTTATCAACAGGCTTATAAAATTAATGTAATATAAAATGTTTTACGCACAATATAAAACATGTATGGTATTAAATAAAATAAAGCATGTTTTTGATAAAAATTAATTTATAAACTTTAAAGCAAAATTTACTTAAATATTTTTAAATAAATATGCATCCCTTTATTTATATATTATATAAATAACAAAATGTTCAAATTATTTATATTATTAATTTATAATTTGAAATCTCATACGTTTTGACAATGGCAAAACTATCAAAATTACTTTTTGGCATTATAAGTATACACAAAATAATGTGAAAAATAGTGTTAATAAAACCATGCTTGTAGCAAAAGGTTTATTAAAAAAATTTAATAAAAAATTCATACAGAATAAATATTTTACCAATGAATTTTCCAACAATTAAAACTTTGCAATATTAAAACACAGAGAAAAGTCTTACAAAATGAAAATCATTAAATAAAACAATTATTTTAATTGAAAAATAATTTTTAACAAACATACTTTAAAACAGCCTTTGGAGTTTATTTGCATTATTTTTTGATAAAGGTATGGATTTTCCTTTTTATATTAGGGTATTATAATAATATACATTAATTTTATCAAAGCTAAGAATGCAAAAAAAAAAAACATGATACATTAATAAAACAGGAGTGCTTCTTATACATGTCTTTGCAGGTTTAAAAAAAAAATTTATAACAAGAAACAAGACAGTAAATAATATGAAAAAATATAAATTGCAAAAAGTTTTCTAGCAGGATCATGCAGCTGTCAAACATAAATATATCAAGATCATGCAATTGATTTTTATAGGTTTATTAGATAAATATTATAAAAGATAAAATTTGGAGCTTTTTTTTCAAAACTTTTTAAAAATCTCTGTTAAAAAATATTTAAATCATCAGTATTATGGACAATACTATGCAAAATAATATCTTAATTTTGCATAACAAATACAGGTTTTCTCTGAGTAATTTTTTGAGCTTTATTTAAATTACAAGACATATTTTTGTGTATATTAAGATAGATGTCATATATTAATGATACCATTGCGTAATATTTAGCTTACTTAAAAACTCACACAATATTGTTTGAATAAATATATAAAGCATTAATTATTAAAGAAAATATTTTAAATTCTGCTCTAATGTAACAGAATATTAAAATTAACAAATTGACAGCATATTATTATAATGTACAGTATATTCAATTAATAAATTAGTATTAAATTATCTAGATATATATAGCAATTTATTGAAATAATTGAAATAGAAATTCGATTTTTCAAAAAAGTGTATAATAAAATCAAAGCGTCAAAAATAAATAAATAAAGGAAATTCATTTTTAAATAGAAGATCACATGATCAAGAATGTTTACATAATACAGTATAATAAATTTAACATACTATTTCCTCCTTTAGAATTGTACTTGCACACTGCCATTACTTTTTAATTTTTCTCATTGAAAAATGTGTTATGGTAATTAATAGCAAATTTTAAGCTTTTCTGCGAAAATTTCTATACATATACGCTACATCGAGCAGATAATCTAATTTAATATATGCTTTTTCAGAATCTGATTGCATGACCTGAAATTTTTAATGCCTATTAACTTAATGAAAAACAGAACTACATGAAAAGTGTACACAAAATATTGAACATTTACACATAGTGAACAAAATGTATATAACTTATTTAAAACCAAACGAATATAATAAGTATCCTGACCTCGCCATCAACACAGTAACCGAAAGAATCATATTCATCATCTTCTATGGTTAATATTCCAAATTCTTTATCACAGTCTGAACAAGGATCGATTTCGATGTCATCTGAATATATGTCATCTCTTAAGAAACCAAATGATTCAAATTCCGGCAGTTTTTTTTCAGTGGTATTATTTACATTATCCTGCCGCAAATTTGAGAGAAAATCTCTTCCAGCAGAACTAAATTTTTGTATTGCACCTTCAACCTTGTTCTTCCATAAATTCATTTTCTAAATAAATATGAAAATTAAGCTATTGAATGAAAGAGAGCCTGCCATGGACAAGTTCACCTACACCCTTACATAAATACAAACAAAATATGCAACAAGTAGAACAACTTCATTCGCTCTTCGGTTTCAGTATCCACAGGTTCATTGCGAAATGATTGTAGCAGACATCTGTAATATGATGTATCCGTTAAATTTAGTAACGGAGCACATTAATTTATTATTTATTGCTCAATCAAATGAGAAAAAAAAACTAACAGGTATTGTTTGAAAAAGTAAACACAGAATATTTACGAGACATCAAAAATGTGGCGAAAATGCTTGAATTGTAGAATTAATAATCTTAGTACGGCCGCCTAGAGCACATAGTGAAAGTAATGCTATTTAACAACAGAGGCAATTAATAATCAGTTTTTGATCACGCTTTATGCCAGTTGTTGACATAGGAAATGTTCTAAATATAGTAAGAGAATTGACTTTAAAAACTGAAATAAACACTCATTTTCGTGTATTTTCTCTTTGTATTGAGATAATTGTACTTCGTTTCCTACCCATATTTATTACGCCAAATACTTTAAAAGGAAAAATCTACAATACAGTGCATGTTATGCGAATTAAGTTTATCAGCTTAATCTGAGTTATTTTAATTTAACTCATTCATTGAAAAACAACAGAATAGAATATTAAGTACAGATTTCAACTGATTTTTAACTGACATATGCTAGAGTATTATAAGATTTAATTCTGAAAGATAATTTTTCATGCATGAATTCGCCTTCTAAAATTTCTTCAAGTGAGAGAGAATGTCCCTATTATGCAGACAGGGAATAAGAGGAGTTAATATACAGTTTTCTGACTGGATGAGAAATGTTAATTTGATTTTTTCAACGGCATATTATAAAAACAAATAGAAAAAGGTGGGAAAGTCGATGATGTAATAGGTATTTAATTGATGGAATATTTGAAATATTTTTTTTTTTCAAATAGAATGATTGTTAATAAATCGCAGTTTAGTTTATTATTCGATTAAAACTCCATTTCAAAGCTGTGTGACATTATTTTGAATCTGAACCATTGCCAGATGACGGTAATGACTTCTGAACCATAACACTTTATTCAGGCTTCTATGCCACGACAACATTAGGATTTTCGGTTTTCTTTGACACTTTTAATGGACTATGGAATAAATGAATAGAGTTTCTAATATGTGTGACTAAATATTGAGTGTCTGAAAATTTTGATAAATTTGATTTCTAATAAAGCCTGATTGGAAAATATTTACAGAAAATCCAAGCGAATTTGAGTATTTTTTCATTGTTTGCGTCTTCAATATAATCATCATAAACATCAATAATTTTTAAAATATTTTTTTTTTCACATGGCAGTGATTGAAAATGATAAATTTGCGAGTATGAATATTTTCTTCTAATCTTACAATTTTCTTTAAATTTTGGAGAGAAAATTTATTAACTTTTCTTGTCTCTCAAAAGTCATTGTTATTATAGGTTTTGTGCTAGGAACCGTTTAGAGAAAAAAAAGTGTATTTCCTACAAGAACATTTCACAAGTTTTACATTTAAAAATTAGTATTCCAGTAGTATAATAATTTATTATTATTAAATATTAATAATAATTTATCATTAGTCGCTTTTGTCGACCAGCTGGAGATATTGATTATATTTAATTTCATTATTGCTTAGTAAAAATGTCTTCTATACGATTCAACCAAACTATTGAATATTAAATCTGAGTAATTATAACAAGTTTTGAACATGTTCTATTAATTGTACAGATAATTTTTTTAAATAGAGATGAGATGCTTGACTTTACAGCTCTATTAAACGCGTACATATCAGATTTATCCATCTTTTAAATTTAGCGGTACAGAAATTTAATTTTTCCTTCGTGATGTTAAGCATATTAATATTAAAAAAAAACTTTCTTTTGCTCTTAACAATTCTAGTAAATCATGTTGTGAAACATTTGATGAAACAATGAAACAGATTTGGATTAAATTCATATCAATGAAAATATTGTTATGAAACAATTCTAAAATATATTTAGAAGTTAATTAAATCCAGACTAAAGAATTTTGCACGATTTAAGTTGTCATCATTGAAAAGATAATTATTTTATCTTTAAAGTGATGTAAAAATTCTTTCCTTACGGGAATATTCTTCGAAGCTTTTGCAATAAAATATCAAAATTTAGCTTAATTTTTAATTAATTCAAATTTAAAAAAATAGCTCTGAAGTGCATATTCCCACCTTCCAAAGTATGTCTGAGCTGAATTTGGTAGCATTAAGTCCAATGGTCTGACCCAAAGAGCGCTATCACACACACACACACACACACACACACACACACACACACACACAC
>JAPMOQ010044575.1:345327-378643 GCA_026543055.1 Argiope trifasciata
CAGCTTACTATCACTCGGTTTCTTTTTGGGACAATATGAAGGCTCCTTCCTTGGTTTTGGTGGTAACTTATCCGTCTGAACTAATTTATTCGAATTATTATCTGTTGCTGATATTCTTGATGGGATATTTAATTTGTGTTTTTCAACTGGATTTTCTTTAGGCATGTTTCTTGGCTTTTGGGGAGAAATCTTTGGTGGGTAAGATTCTTCTGATGATGTTGGAACTGAACTGATTTTATTAGCTGAATTATTTTCTATACTAGGAGGTTTTTGTTTAAGAACAGCATTTTTGAAATCCTTCTGATGTCTCCAGTTATCTTTGCAACACATATGAACATTTGCTGGAAGTTTAGAATAATTGCGCTCAAAATTTCGATATGAATTTGTGTATGATGGTGTATTACTCTTCGTATTACGAGCATCATTGAATGTATGTCTACTCTCAGTTTCTAATTTTTGAATAACTTCATTCTCTTCATTCGTATTAGGGTTGACAAGTTCGGTGAGGCTAAGTGTTTTGAATCCATTGACTATAGTAAAATTGTTTAGGCGGATCCCTTCATCTAGAGTCCAGGGTTTATTTGTCTTGTCGTCATTATATTCATCAAATGAATCATTTACGATCCACGCACTGATGTCTCTGTTTTTCAAATAACGTTTGTTGTTCCTGGCTTCACGTGGATATGTATTTCCATGTTTAATTGACATTGGTCTGGATTCGCGCCTGCTGGATACAGAATTCACTCTGATATCAACCTGAACATCTGGTTGAGCTGTTATCTCAACTAAGCAGCAATCTCCAGAAATTCTAGGGGCACCAAGATCCTGACTTGACCGCTTTTTTTCGAAGGTTATTTCTAAGTTCCTAGTTGAGACAGCGCTGTATGACGCAGAAGAGCTATTGTCACAAAGTACAGGATCTTCATCGTCATTCTTGGGCATCTTTCCAATAGGCAGGACATCAGGCAAGACAATCTGACCACGTGACGGTCCAGCCAAAGAAGGCGTCGACGCAGCGGACGAAAAAGACATCCAAGAAGACTGCATCGATGGCGCATCCATGATGGACATATCTTCTTCTTCATCACCATTATTATTGTTGAAATTATTGCAACCATCCAACATACAACCATCTGAGCTACTGCTGCTGCTGCTACTTGAACTACTGCTATCTTCCGACATGTCTGAATCCAGACTAACATCGCTGTTACCAAGGCTACTCACGTCCAACAAAGGACTCGTGTCGCTATAGCTAGCGCTGCTTTCATCGTCTGAGCTGGAATCACTATCATCGGATGACATGTTTCTGTAATCGCCATCCACAAAGGAAGGGCTAACCTCTGCTGAAGTAGCCACGTTGCCGTCATCGAGCTTGTTGTCGTTTAAATCTAACGGATTGTTGTTGTTGTTGAGGTATGAATCGGGACATTCCTGGAGATGCTGCCATCCCTTTTCTAACCTGCAAAAAAAAAAAATATAAGAAAAATATTCTTCAGGCTTTGTCATCAAAAAATGTTATATATTTTAGCTTTCAGAAATTTGAATAATTGACAACTGGTATTGTGCTCAGTTGTTTGATTAATTAATTGAACACAAAAGAAAATTACATCAGATTTAAATAACTGACTTAAATTTATGATGTAAAAATTTTTAAATCTTTCTTCTAGAAATTCTAGCCGAAAGTTTAGAAATTAATGCTGATGAGAAAATAATTGCGTTTCTGCATGAATTTGTAATATTGAATAAATTAATGTATTTTCTAGACACAGATTTTGGTGACTTTTGGTGAAATTTCAATAACGAATATCTCCAAACTTAGAAAAAGTGTGAATAAGTTGAGTCATGAGTAAAAAGCTTCATGCCTGGAATTACATAATATATCAGATCGATAAATATTAATTTTTACAAAGGTTGTATCATATATTTATTGTTATTTAGTATAGTATTAATAAAAAAAAATCCAAAAAATTTGCTCGTTTTTTGATTTTATGGCATTAGAACATATCAGTAATTGTGAGTTTAATTTTAAAATATCTAAATAAATTTGAATCAAAAATATTTTTCATTTCTCATTTTTTCTTCGAACATTTATTTGCGTTGCTTCGTAACAGGTATCAGTAGAATTCTTTGATCAAATTTGAAAAGTTTGACATATTTTTACCCCCAAAAAGATTAGATCTACATATTTCTGCTTGTTTATAATTAAAATTTATTTTTGCTCCCTTTTTGGTTACACAAGCATCCAAAACTTTGAGGATTATTATTTGATTTTTAATTTTTAACATGTTCTCTTTTTTTATAATTTAATTTTACCTTTCCAAAATTATTCAACCCGACGTTTTTTTTTTCAAAATTTCTTTTTTAAACTGATAAATTACAGTCAATACACACATTTTTTAAACATAAAAATATTTTTTTAAAAGAATAATTTTAAATGTGCTATTATAACTATTTCCTTTTAAGAATGTACAATTTATTAAAATAACAGCTCAGAACAATTCATAAATTGATAGCATCCTTGATCCTCCTTTATTTAAATGTTTTTTCCAATAAAAATTTGAAAAGATATGTGGCCTCTTTGGATTATGTACTAAAATTTCTATCTTTGATAATCAATTTTTAACATTGTTTATACTTTGATCATTCATAATTTAATTAAATTACACATTTAATATATTTAAAATTTTGAATGACTATAATTTAACTATTGAATATTTATTTTAAATAAAGCTTGAGCTCAATTAAGGGATGCTAATTTTAACTAGAGAATAGTCACCGATATACTGGGATACTAATAAAACGGAAAAAATATATATTTGATACAGGAAGAACGATATTGATAGAGGAGGGGAAAAAAAAAAAAAAAAACTGGTTTGAGGATAAATTTAAAATTTTGGAGGGGTATATGAAATGTCATTTAATTGACTGCTATAAAAAAATATCAGTTTAACAAGGATAATTTTGGAATGAGGATTAATAATTTATAAGCTATCATTATTTAAAAACAAACGTATAAATATATTAAGATAATTTAAAATTAAAAAGAAAATTCCATCTTAAAAAGAATATTAATTTCTAGTTTACCATTTTAATGCCCCGAAAACTCTTTTTGACATCAAAGATTGTAGATTTTATATACCAATGATGAAGTAAAACAGTATATTTATTGAACGGATTTGTA
This sequence comes from Argiope trifasciata, assembly GCA_026543055.1. Lineage (NCBI taxonomy): Eukaryota > Metazoa > Arthropoda > Arachnida > Araneae > Araneidae > Argiope > Argiope trifasciata. The sequence continues at coordinate 348,509 of JAPMOQ010044575.1, forward strand.
ACTCAATTTATTTATTGATACTATTCTGAAAGTTGTGTCAAGATTCAGAGCTTCCACTTTAAAACGTATATATTTAAGCAAGTAAACCTTCTATGTACTGTGGGTAAAAGAAGTCTCCGTACGAAGATACGAATGCAAATCAAAGCTTAATTTGTCACACAAAATTCATAATGATAAAAATGAAAACTTAAAAATGAGTTAAAACTAATATTATTTAATATTTATTCATATTAAAAGGATGATAATATTGACAAAATTAAATAATAAATCTTAAAAATGCAAAAAATGTCGTAAACATGGAACAAAAAAGTCTCCGTTTGGTGCCCTAGCACACGAAAAAAGTTTACAAAAATGCAAAATACATTTAACTAATATACATTTAATGATCAGTGGGCCCTCCTTTGGCCTTTATCACCTCTTTTAGACGTTGAGGCATTACCTCTACAATTTTTTTTTGCTGTTTCTGGAGAAATATTACACCAAATACTACTAATGGCACTTTTGAGCTCAACTTTGTCTTTTATGTCATATTTGTTAAGTTGTCGGCCAATTTCTTCCTACAAATGTTCAATGGGGTTTAAATTGGGTGACTGGGGAGGGCTATGAAGTTGTTGTTTAACATGGTCAAAGCACCCCTCTTGGCAAATCTTAGAAGTGTGTTTAGGATCGTTGTCCTGCTGAAAAGTAAATACAGTTCCAAGAGATAGTTTCTCTGCACTGGATAACACATTTTGTTTAAGAATATCCAGATATCCATCTTTCCCTCGATGAACTGCAAATATCCTACTCCAGAAGCACTCATACACCCCCACACCATAACACCGCCACCACCGTGCTTCACAGTTCCGCATAAATTAGTTAGCATTTGTTCGTTTGGTTTTCTCCACACCATAACTCGGCCAACTGACCCATGAATGTTAAATTTTGATTCATTGCTAAAGAGAATGGATTCTCAAAAAGATAATGGCTTATTTGCATGCTTCTTTGCAAACTCGAGGCGCTTTTTCCTGTTGTACAAACTTATATAGGGTTTCTTCCGGGCCACATGTCCATGATAACCACTTTTTAAATGACATTTCTCACGGTTTGAGCTGAGACTTTAATGTTGTAACTAACCATTAAATCAGCTGCCAACTTCGGTGCACTAATTTGTGGATTTTCTTGAACTTGGCGTAAGATTAATTTTGGCGCGATTTAATTTTGACGGCCTCCCGGATCGATCTCTATCCTCAAGTGAATGAAGTTTACGATATCTTTCAATGATATATTGCACAATAGACTTCAATTTTTTAATCCTGTCACTAATCCTTTTCATGGATAATCGATTATTTCGCAATTTAATCACTAATTCCCGAATAGCTCTGGGAGCTTCCATTTTGAGACGATCAAGAACAAATTTGAACTCAACAACTGTCGAAATGTTGTTTTCTTATCAGTGATTAACTTTCTGACGTCAAGGATTTACTGCGGGCCTGTTTTAAATACTTCAGAAAGAATTTGCATAACTCGTGCGGAAACTTTTTTTTGCACTGCAATTTTCAATTTACCTTAAATATTGCAATTAATATGCTTTTCTCGTTTTGTAAAATGAAAATTTATAAAAATCTCTTTCTATAGACTTATACTAAACACATATAGACAGTATTTAAAGAAAAAATGCAATACTTTACAAATTATGCTCATTTATTCTTAAATTTAGTGACCGTACGAAAACTTTTTTTACCCACTGTATATGCCGAGAAGATGCATCAACGAAAAAATTGAAGAATAATAATTTATCAGACATCAGTATTTTTTTTTTATGTCATCAATATTTATATTTCATTTTAGAAATTTGTTGCCATAGGATATTTAAAAATTTCACACATATGCTATTTTCTAATAGTTTTGTTCTGAATAACGAAATATAAAAAGTTATCTTAAAACAACTTTAGATGTATTTTAATTTCTTTTATTGTCGTTTTAATATTTTGCTTTGCAAAAGTTATCCCCTGAATGTTAACAATAAGGATTATTTATTTCTTTAAAACAAACAAACAAACAAAAAACGATTTGGTTTGGGAACTTTAATATATTATGGATACTTTACAAAGATTATCGGCTTTTGAAAATAAAGATACATATTTGTAGCTCTAAAAATACCTGAAAGGAAAGGAAAATAGGATATCTATTGAATGTGTTGTAATAAAGATTTTCATTATCGTTATTCTATTGAATGAATAATCATCATGACAGAGTAAAAACTGATATCAAATTGGTTTAAGATAAAACAGCAATGGCATTGTAAGGCAAATTGGATGCTGAATTATATTCATAAATAATTAATGCTGAGAAAGCGAAGGAAATTACTAAGAGTGCAAATGTGAGATCTAGGCATATTTAAAAGCGCAATGTAACTCAAAATAAAATAAAATGAAATAAAAAGGGATAATTTTAGATTTGTATATAAATTACAATCCGTTCTTAATGTATATCTCTGGTTAATTTTGAATTTACGCGTAAAACTAAACTGTAGGTTTGATAGAGAATAAAAACATTTCTTAAATATAGGAAATGCATGGCAACGGGTGATCCGTTAATATACTTACAGAAAAGGCAGACTCGAAATAAAGAATTAAATAATTTTGAGGCGTGATTGATAAGTTTCTTTCATAGAAATAGTTGTAATATATTTCAAAAGTAATTTATGTTTGGAAGCTTCGATGAAATGTTTTGAATATTTTTTACCTTTTGGCTCGAATATTGATTCTAAAAAGGACTTTGTCAGTTGAATATTAGTACCATAAGGATCTTGTCCTTGGAATATTATTCTTTGCAACTGAGCGGTTGCTAGAAATGTTTGGCATCTTTAAAATTGTTCTTCTATCACTTTATTGGCTAAGTTTTGCGTGGTGTGATTTATGACACTTTACAAGCCCTTCGACATTTATATCTCAGCCATTTAAGCCGAGTGTCTCTTGTTTTCTTCAGTATCTCTAACTAAGGCCAAGAGTGCAACTTAGCTATTTCATGCGCCACATTCGTTTGCACAACCCTTTCTTACAGGGGGTCACATGGAACACAAAAGAAGAAAAACCATGCCCGAACTGGGACTCAAACCCGGGACTCCCAGATAGGGGGGGAAGAAACCCCTATGTCAGGACGCTGACCCTAAGGTCTGTACTTCGTAATCAACATTGAATATAGAATTTGTAACTACTTTGTATAAAGTTAATAAAAGCCGTCCAAGGTACTCGTGGCTTTAGCCAAGATTCACAATTTTATATGGGAAGGAGGAAAGGATAATTAATTGGAAGGTATGCGCTAATGTTTATAGAAGATCATTAAGACACTCTACCCTTATGCCAGGGTGTTAGTTGTTTAGTTTTGAGATATTATTGTAAATTTCTACACAAACGATTTCGTTTGTAAATTTCTATAAACAAATGACGTTGCTGACTATGAAGTTAGTTAACAATTTTAGGTTTCGTTGTGGACTTATTCATGACTCAACAAATTATTTGTACTTTACATTCCTATACAAAATATGTTTGTTAATATGCTTTACAATATATTTTTTCTTGTTCACAAATTCTCAGCTATCGTGAATACTTGAAGACCTAGATTAAATTAAAAATGAATCTGCCAGATAGGTTTTACATACCTGTGACTTAAAGTTTCTGGAGAAACTTTAGTGTTTGCTTTTTTTAAAGAAATATCATCTATATCCCTGGTTGAATTGTTGCTGCAAATAAAAATTCATTAAAATTAAAAATAAATTGAAGAAGCATAGTGATAGAAATAATATAGATTCTTAGCATATTCAATTTTTAAAAACATAAGCAGCCATGTATGCAGTAGCCTTGTGCAATGCTGAATTCAGAAATGAAAATTAAAATAAATGCCTTTGAAAGCTAAATTTGAAATTAATTTTTACCTCTAAGCAGTTTACTGTGAAAGTAAAAGAAAGGATTGTTTTAAAGCAAATGCGAACTAAACAGAATGTTTGAATAAATACCTATTAAGATTTTTTAAAAAAAAATTATCAGAATTTTGAATTAGATAGTTAATTAATTTAACAATGCTTGGGGTTTAGTGGGACTTGTAAGGCAATATTTATTTTTAAAACTAAAATTCTGGAGCAAAACACGGGTTATCATCAATAACTACTTGATATACAGCTGAAACTAACTGCAAATGTCATCTAGAATTGAATTTTTTTCGAAATAAAATTAAAACAACAACAACCCCATTCAAAACCCTTATTCGACCAATAAGTGCAATAGATGTAGCTGAAATTCCTCGCAGTTTTGCTCATTCATTTGAAGATATGTTAATAGGTTACATTTATGATTTAATTTTTTTATGGAGATGCAGATTATTTTAGATCATAATTTAGAATTAATTGTTATAAAGATAGCCCGATGCTTCGATGTCAATCTAATTGCTTTCGGAGCATATCTAAGGTAAAAATGCTTAGCTATATTCCAAAAGAAAGAATGTTGTCTAATAACGTTACATTAAATTGATGTCAGATACAGAGAGAAAGAGAAAATTTTCTCACTAGTCGGATATATTAGCGTTTCCTGTGCAAGATATCTTACAGCATCATTGACATATTTTCCCTATATTATGAGACATTCAAAACTCTGAATAACATTCTAGAAATATCGTATAGGTTTTTCTATACTAACAGAATCTTCATCTCACTTTTAACTATGAATAAGGATGAGTTGATAAAAATAAGAGGTAAAATAGCAATAAATAAAATGTATATAGAGCTTTCATTTGAGGCTGTTAGAGTTTCAGCTTCAATTGGAAGCTATTTTGAAGGTTTCAAGGATGATATAGAAGGTATCTCATCCTCAAATACCAATTCTACATTCGATTATTTTTAATTTATAAGCAAAAGAAATGCCCTTTATGATATTGCTCTCTTATATTCGGTCTACTATTAAAGATTGTCTCTAAAATGTGGTACTATTTTAAATAATTACAGTTTTGTTAGACTGTATGACAGAGAGAATCTGCAAAAGGCACAAGACATTTTGCCTATTAATAATTTTTTCTTGCAATAATAATAATTTTTTCTTGCCAACAGAAATTTATTTTAAGATATTTAACATAAAAGTGATGATATATTAAGCATATGGTACCATACATAAATTAGAATTTTTCTACGGCGATAACTTTCCAAATGTTGTAACTATTCAATAATGTGACAAATATGATTCTTGTTGTAATCCTAATATCTTTAGAGTGTTTTAAATATTTTGCATGGTTTGCTTGATGCCGATGAAAAGCCGATATTGTATATTTTAGTTTAACCATAATAAACTATTTAACAAAAATTATTTTTGATCAGAGGATTTATTAAAAGAAAAAGTAAATAGTGTTTTCTGATTGGTCGTCTGTTTAACATCTAACTTGCTGTCCAAAGGGATTTTAAAACTCAATGTAAAAAAGAGTCACATGCATGAATTTTATATCCAACGGGTGAAAAAATAATTCAGAGGAGTAATCCAAGATAGGCATTTTATTTCATATTCAGTAAAATCACGAATTAACAATGATTCTCAAAAATAAATAATTTTTAAGTTAAAATTCGAAAAGTAATATTTTTGTTGAAAAAAAATCCTGCTAGAGGCATGAAGCTTTTTAATTTAAAAAAAATGGACTCTTTAACAGGCATTTTAAGATAACAACTATCATGAATGTTTGGCTTCTTTTACGGATGGCTTGCATATTAAAAATGGTTATTCGAATGACACATTATTATGCAAATATAGAGTAACATGTGGAAAAACAGATTTCTATTCTAAAAAAATATGCTCATATTTTAGCTATCCAAAAGAAAAAAAAATAGTAATTTCTTGAGTATGATTTGGTAACTCTGATAAAGCAAAATATATTTATTTTACAAAAATGTTTCATTTTATTAAACAAAGAACCGTTTATTAAACAAGAACCGTAAAAATAAAAAATTAGATTTCTTTCATTTGAAGATGAAGTACTTTGTATTAGATGTTGGGGTTCTTTTTGTAGAAATATAAACAAAAATTTCTGCTCCAAAATGGGGAATGTATAGGAGATTCTTGCTTACCTCAACACCAGCGAATGTGGAGGCTCCACCTGCCTAATTTCTTGCTTCAATCTCATTCCTTCCTGGAAAAATAATTTAGTCATAAGTGCACACATCCCAACAAAATTGAACTGCTAAATATATCTTAATAAAACAGAGTTATTTGTTTCCACATAACAAAAAAGAATATATAATAAATAATTTATTTGATAATTATGCGGAATTTAATGAATTGGCTTTTTTATTGCATGAAAGAAACTGATGATAATAAAATATCAGTAATATATAAATTAGTTAGTACAAAAGAGAAAAATTGAATTATATTAATATTCATCTACGAAGAGTAAGAGTAACTGGGAACAAGGAGTAATTGGAAAGCAGAAGTGAAATCAATTCTGAGGCAGTAAGAAATAGTTTCTCAGGAATTCAGATATATTATCTTAAAATCAATTCATCTCTGTAATTCGAAATCAGTATACTTGTTCCCAACTACCTCCGCACTTCGGGATCAAATACAAATATTAAAGTAATTAGGAACACAATGGAGTAATTATAAATATTATCACCAGTAAAGCTAGTTAATTAATAAATTTGTTTAGAAAAAAGGCAATTGTTAATGAGCCTCCTAAAGAATAATTATGCATGTAATACAATATAGGTCTATTTTTTTTATCTTATGCGATTACTTTAAATGGTTTAGTTGTATTAGCATTCTGTTTCAAAGCAATACAAAGGATATTTTGGGAAGGATTTTGTAATTTTGAACCGCGATCTAATGACGAAGACAACACCTGAGCTAGCGCCACACCTCATCTCCAAACTTTCTCACCAAACAGACCTGTGGTAAGAGAGATTGCAAAGTTGAGTATAGAACTCGCGATGTTAAGATCCGTAGCCGTATAACTTAACCATTAGACAAAAACGATCTCTGGTATATGGCTATTACTGGTTTATTACGATACCACAACAATATTCCCCTACCAGTGAGTCGTCGAAGAGATGAATGATATTTTAGCACCAAGCGTTTTGGAAAGCGAATGATAGTTGTTGTTGCTGCGTCAAATGAGTCTGACGACTTTTATTTGATGGCAGAGGGAGTTTGTTGATTTTGTGTTGATGGCGGGTAGACGGCGCTACGACTATTGTTTAGAAAGGTTGAAGATTTATCACATCCGAGGTCACCAATGTGATAAGATTGATTGCAAGGTCGAATATCAAACTCGCGATGTTAAGATGCGTAACACAACCATTAGACAAAAGTGATCATTGGTGTTTTGTGACTGTTACTGGCTTATTAAGATTCAAAGTTCCATCACCCAGCTATTCTAAATAATAATTATTTAGCTGCTGTTGCCAACGCCACAAGTTGAATGCATTTGAGCTATACGAGCTCTTGTTGCCAACGTCATAGACTCTAGGCATCCCGGATTTAACATGCACCAGACGCATTTAGATTATTTAAAACAGAAAAGCTCGGAAACGTCTGGAAATTTGTTTCCAATTACACCAATTGAGCATTTATTGAAAATGTTCTAACTTAAAGGATAATAACATGATTTCTTTTCAGAGTGGTATAACCTACAGGCTAAACCTTAAATTTGGAATTGGCGAATTCCATTTCGTTACCTTGTTCCATAGAAAAGTTAACAAGTTTAAGGGTGTAGTTAAATTCGCCGGAATCAAATGTACTTTTGTTAACACAAAATGGTAATTTGGATATGAAAAGACGCCAGTCCAGACATCATCTAGGTCATTTGAACGATGATTCTAAATTAAGAAATCTGTGCCAAAATAGTCGTCGTGTTATTTCCAAACGGAACAGAATTAAATTGTGATTTCTTTTAATTTAATTTTTGATCAAACTACTCAAAATAGGGAATAGTCTATGCGTTAGTTTCTTCATGTCCATGATTTCTGAGTAACAACACGGACTTTTAAAAGTATAGTAAGAACCCTATACTTTTTAGCTAAAATGTGTATCCAAATGTAAATTATTCTATTATCATATCGTGACAACAATTATCGTGAAATCAGACAGAAAAACCATGTTCACGTTTAGTATATATATATATATATATATATATATATATATATATATATATATATCTTAATGTCCCCTCACCTTAAAGGGAGTAAACTACATTGTTTTAAAATAAATGAAAGGACAACATAGAACCTACTTTTTAAAAATAACACATGGAAATAAATAACTGTTTCCAAAGACAACGTATGCTTACAATTAGTTTCTATTTTAGTAGAAAATTGAGTAAAATATACCTAATTTGAAAAAAAATATATGTTTCTTTAAAATCTTACCACCGAGTAAATTTGTATTCATGGCGCTTACTTAATGAAGAAAAATAGTGACATTTGACTGAATATTTCATTAAACACAGCATGTATTTACGGCAAAATTATACTTAAAAGCTCTTTGTTCTACTAAAGCTCAGAATATTTCTCCACCGCAAGTTGATTTTTCATTTCGCACACATTCTAGGTCAGTAGCTAGCTTGTGAAATGTATTTTAAGGTCTCTAAACTACCAGACGCAAGAGTGTCGCTCTTGAAGCTATTGGCTGGAAATAGAAACTCGTGACTAACAGTTATCTGGAGCAGTAGTAGAAGTTTTTTGCAGAGTAACAGAGATACGCATAATCAATCAAGAAATTAAACAATTTGCATAAGGAGACGACTGATGTGATTTTAACTATACGCATATGGAATGCTTATATAATGGAATGCTAGTCCTAAAATAATAAGTATTTTTTAATTTATTCGGAAAATTTTAAAATTAAATGAAATTTTATCGTTCTTTACACTTCTGCAGTCCTTCAGCAACTGCTATTAATATCGATGTTTATGTTTCATTAAGTAAAGTAAATTTTGGTTTATATCATTGATATTTAGATACTAATTGTAAAAAATAACCAGTTTTAAATATATTAAAAATATTCCATTTGTGTATTTATTTTGAAAGATAATACTTCATAATTAAAAATTTTTGACTTGCAGTTGCCATTTATTCAGTTAATTTTACAAATTTTTTTGAGAGTAAATACGGGCTTACAATTTTTCTACTTTTAAAACAGTTTTTTTAAAAAGATGTAGGAACATTTTCCTACATGATAACAAGTTTCTTCCCGTACTTTGCTCTTGGTCTCAGAAGCGAACTTAAAATGAAATATTTTAATGTAAGTAAAATTGCACAAAATTTTGGATTACAATAAAAATAATTATATATATATATATCATTATTTAAATTTTTTAGAGAATAATCTTTTGTTTTACTAATTCTGCAATCATTTAATTTCAATCTTTTGTTAGCACTCTACGATCATTCATTTCATTACTTTTTTTTAACGAAATAAATATAATTAAAAATGGTTTGAAAAAATGTTTTTAATTATTCTACGGAAGAAAATTTTGGTTGATTTACATTTTATTCTAAGATTGATTTCAATATTTTGAACTTATGTCATACGTAGTATATCACTGAAAACTTCTGTTAAGGTAATTTTCTGACCAAATTTCTGATATAAAATTAATTGAAGTGAAATTATTCCCAGGAAATTATACATTAAAAAATAAACAAGAATCCAGAAGATAATATTTCATTTTCCAGTTTTTGCTTTCACTAAACGAAGAAGAAAAGAAACATTTTGCAATCATTAAACAATTTGATCTCGAACGTTTAAATGTTTTTACTGTTGGAATTCGAACCCCCATTCCTTTTTTTTACAGATATTATATGTGAACAGATAAACTCAAAAATGGAACAATCTAAGTAATTAAATTATGTTTGTGATCCTTAAACATAAATTGTGGTAACTCTTGGTAAATATAGATATTTGTGTTAAACTTTAGGCGAAATGTCTCATTGGAAAGTTGGTCGTTACGTTTTCCAGTGGAAACGTCAACTCAAAAGCAAATAGAGTTAATCAGGTAAAACTCAACATACAGTTTCATCATAACATTTTCAGATACGTATCAAATTTTTAATTATATCCATTAAATATTTGGTTTGCTTTTCGTCGGTCCATTTGAGAGCCAGTTTAGATAAAAACTTTTTGTCGAAAATCATTATAAGTTAGGAAATTAAACTTTGGTAAATAGCCTTGATACCCAAATATTAGATGTGTATCGAATTTTGAAAAAGATCTGTCGAAAAAGAGTAGTGTTCTGAACTTTATATTTGATGCTTTATATTATATGAAGAACTAAACATTAAAAAGTATCAAAATCTGTAAGTAATATTACAACTTCACTGAGCACAAGTTATTACGGTGCGTTAAAATAGATTAAGCCAATTAAAATATAATTGGCAAAAGCAGAAAATTATTTTACTTGTTTAAAAAATAAAAGTAAACCTTTTTCCTTTAATGATTGTCAATAGACTACCAACGTTTCAATTGTGAAGATACTAAACCGTTCAGACCAATCGTCTCTTTACTTAGAATAACCTGAATTTGAGCACTTCAGCAATTTTTAGATTTAAAAAACTTACTAGCAAAGTTTTAAAAAATGAATAAAATCTGTTTTTCTTTCAAAATCTAATTTTTAAAAACATTTATTAGATTAAATCTTTGGAAACGCTGGGGTAATAACCTTTTCATCTGAAAAGGTAGCGATAACTATAAATGAATCTACCTATAGTATCATCAGGATATCGTATGATATCAATAAAAGAAAATGGCCTCAAAACTGAATGGGCAGAACTGAAAATCGAGAAGATGGAAATGGATTAGTCAAATTTGACTGCTTTCTAATGAATCGCGTAATAGTTCGTGTGGATAGTAATACTAATTCTCCTGATTATAAAATCAAACAGAATTCGTCATACTTATTGAAAAGTAAAACCATTTAGGCTCCATTGGCATTAATTAAAGTAAATTCCATTCAGAAGGATCAGAACGAATTTGATCCTTGAGATTCCCCAATCGATCCCACTGTCACGCATAACGGTTAAGGTTAATGTCACTTTCGTGGCAGATTTCCAAGCTCTCGGCTTATTGGATTGTAGGTTTGAGAACCGAAATGCCTGTTGAGACACATGACTAAAGTATCCGAGAGAATGGACCAAACGATAAAATATGGTTTATCTTAGAGTAAATGCAAACAAACGTAATCTTTTTTTATTTTTTTAACTTTAGGATACTTTATTTATACTTTATTGATATAAATTGTTTAATTTTGGGTAAGATGCTGAAATTCTGATTATCAATTGATAAAAGATTTTTACGATAAAAATGACGAATCAATTAAGGAAATTTTCGTTGATAATAATGTACGATTTTTCTTACATATTCACATATATGCAAAGCAGCAAGCAAAAACTCTTATTATGAGCTATAAAATGAGAGGTTTAACAAGCAATAAATTGGTTTAATAAATTTTATAATAATGAATTTAAAAAAAACTTATAAATAAATAAAAAAGGAACTACATAGACGAGTTGAAGAAATGAAATTATCCAAGAATAGAGAAGAAGCATTAGCTATTTTCAAAGAAGATATACTCGACAAACGATTACAGATTGTAAAAGAATAAAATAAAATACAAAATTGATTCTCAGTAAAAATATCAAGAATTGGATTGATTTTTAGTACAAAAAAGAAATTCTCTAAAAATTATTTTGTTGAAGCAAATAAAAGAATAGTTAGATGAGAATAATAGAGTATGGTTTCTTTAAAATTTTGCTTTTAAACTAATGGAATATCTAACACAAATTCCAGATATTTATTGGAAACATTTAAATACACATATCTTTAATTCTATTGTAATTGCACGTATATAATTTTGTAATCAAAAATTATATACGAGCAACGAGAAAATCAAGGTCACCGACACATCGTCAGTTCCTCTTCCGATTTAAAATTAGAATCGTATTCGTTTCAATATCAGCTACTAATTTCTGAGCTAGAGCGAGACCCAATACTTATTGAGTACCCAATTTCATTCTGAAGACAAAGAAAAAGGTTACAGGCTGTATGAGGTACAAAGATATCAAATAAAACTATCAAGCATAATCGAGTATCAGTATCAATTTGTACATATTACAAACAGCAAAACAGGGTATTAACTAAACTTTACTGTGTTACAAAAGTAAATGCCCAATAGAAATTATCGTATTATGTGTGATTTATTATGTTGAAGATTTATTCTGTACTGAGCTCAAATTTGTCTTATTATTTCGAAAAAATTACAGATATTTGTAATAAATGCAATTGTTTTGAATAATTCGGTATACGAATTATTAAGCTTTGCGTATCGTAGATCAAATGTAAATAAGAAACAAGCTATCAAGTTTTGGCCTATAGTAGAAACAAGGTAGAAATCACCTTTTTCCAAATATACATATAATTTTGGCGATTTCATCAATGTTTTAAACAGTATTGCTGGATTTCATGAGAATTACTTTTGGCGCACGCATGTTGGAAAAGGTTATTTTTTTAAAGCAAATATTTTAGTTTTAGTACACATATATCTGGTTTCTTAAAAAGAAATAGCGCATAAATTTTTATATTTTGCTGGATTTTTTATAATTGTTTTTATGAATTCTTAATATTGATTAAGGATCCTTTATGTAACCAGGAAAAATTATTTCGAATTTAATATTGCAAACTTAATTGTAGGGAATAATCTTTTAAGAGATAATTCAGTTAATTCTAATCATTTGCATAACGGAGTACGCATAATGCAATAATTAATTTTTGGAAAAGCAGAATTAATCTAAGGATGCATGATGACTATAGACAAAAATATTTACACGTTTGGATAAATTATAGCAATTAGATTTTAAAAAAATGCAGTTTTTAAATTATATGAATCAAAAGGAGGAAAATTTAAAAATAATTTCATTAACTTTTTATAAGCCTCCATAACATACTGAATATTTGACAGTTAAAAGTATTGCAGTTATTATTTATATTGGAGAGAGAAAATTTCATGAAAAAGTGTCAGTTGCATCTGATATTATGCCTAGGCTGCCACCTGATAATAAAACCGGCCTTATAAAAAGTCAGTAATAGTATTATTTCTATAATGTTTTCAGAAAAAATTATCTGTCTCATAAAAGAGCATGATGTTTAAATTTATATGATATCACTCTGTATGATTATGCTATATTAAGCATATTTATTATAAATTTCCTTCATATTAAAACTGTATTTAAAAAATAATATTTTCATTCTGTGAGCACGACAAACATGATGGAATTGCTTAAATTAATGATCATTGATGGAAAGATTGCTTATTTTACAATATTCTAATCTAAATTCTCGGATTAATGTTAAACTCCATAGAAAGGAGCGTCAATAACTGAAGGTTGGTTACCAACTAACCGCATTATTTATTCAACTTATTGCAGACTTTCTTCAAGAAATCAACTTTTGTCTACAGTAAATTTTTATAATAAAGCTGAAACAGTTAAAACTATAGCGACTTACAATATATTAATACGCTATTATATTACATTATTATTATTTTATTGCAATAGTATTATTTTTGGATATTTTACCATATATATTTATCAAGTTTAGTGAATTACTGAATATTATCTATATTTCTGACATTTTTAATTAAAATACCAGAAAAGGCTCGGCAACGTTCGCCATAGACAAACAAATCTGATAATCACCACCCGTCCATGATAACGTATCTGGAGGGGAAGGTTACGCATTCCATGTGGTCTCTGCCTTTCGTGCAGAGCCACTCGCGACAGGCGACTGGGTGTCGCTCTTCTTAATAGTGGTGTCGTCAGAACTGGGTGGTACGTCGCTCGATAAGAATTCTTGAATGAAAAGCTCCAGTTATGCCAATCGATTCACATTTTCGTCTGCGTCTTTAGGATTTTTGACCCTCGTTGGTCGGAACAAAGCCATAAGGGATTTATCAACAATTAAGTAAATATACGGATAACCAGTTATTCAAATTTTAATAACCGGAGAGCAGGGTTTCAGTTGTTATGCTTGTATTTGTTTTTGCCCACGTACACTTCAAATGTGGTTAAATATTTTTACATTTTAAATAAACAAAAATTATAAAATTCAATATATATATATATTTGGTATATTCTCCCTATATAATAATTACAATAAATACCTGGTATAGTTATAAAAAATTGGTTGTTAGATGGTATATATGTCCATTAACAGTGATAATGATGATATTGATGTTAAAATTCGGTTCGTAAAATTAATAATTTCCTTTATTTACTTAAAGGTAGCAAGGCTTTTATTATTATATTTATAGACAAATAATTATATTTAAAAATGCTGAAATTCTACAGAAAACCTTCGGCACCTCATAAGATTTCAGGGAAAACACATAATTAAAATTGGCAATATACGATATTTATATATTGTCATGATTTTTTAAAAAATATAGTAAAGGATAAAGTCTATATACTATTCATAAACAGCGTGATACAATATCAAAAATCATTGAAAATGTTCGACACTGGATCGAGAAATGTTCGACAAAATCTTGGATCTATAACTATCAAATTTGGTTGATGAGTACTAAATTTGAAATATTAAGTTTAGGTTCTAGATCATTAAAAAGAGAAATAAAAATACTAAGGACGTCCTTTCAAATTAAAAAAAAAATCAATCGAAATATTTATATTTTTGTCAATATTTTTAGAGCGCATTGTCACACAAATTATATTTTAGATCACTTTAAAATTAACAAAGCTTGCAATCAATATATTTATACCAAATAATACCTATTATACTTCCCTATGAAGTTTTTTCTAATTTTATTAATTTTTTAAAGTATATGCAACATTTTTTTTTTCATTTAGTTACTGCATTTCGCCTTGCAACGATATTCAATATATTTTATGAGTGTGCGAGTTATGTACGAATGTGCTGTAATAAAGGGTAAATTAAAAAATAAGAATATACTAAAGAATATAATTTTAAGAATATAATAAAGAATAATATGTGACTGAAATGTAAAACATTAACATAAAAATTAATAAAAAATTTAAAAATAAGCAAATAAAATTTATATTGAATACGAGAAAAAATAGAATGATTAGGTAATAGCTCAGTACGTTTTAAAAAATATTTTGAAAAAAAAATCCAACCTATTGCAAAAAAAATAAAAATTAAGTTATCGAATGATCATGTTGATTAATTAAGGATGCATTTTTGTGACAGTTTAAAAAATTTGTATTTAATCAGAAAAATTTGTTCTGTGATATGCAAATGAAAGATTTTTCTCTTGTGTTTAAATCTGGCATTCATTTTCTATTCTAATTTTATTCTATAATTATTATAATTGGCATTCTAATTTTATTAATTTTTTAAAGCATATGCAACATTTTTTTTTTTTTTTAGTTACTGCATTTCGCCTTGCAACGATATTTAATATATTTTATGAGTGTGCGAGTTATGTACGAATGTGTTGTAATAAAGGGTAAATTAAAAAATAAGAATATAATAAAGAATATAATTTTAAGAATATAACTAAGAATATAATAAAGAATAATATGTGACTGAAATGTAAAACATTAACATAAAAATTAATAAAAAATTTTAAAATAAGAAAATAAAATTTATATTGAATACGAGAAAAAATAGAATGATTAGGTAATAGCTCAGTACGTTTTAAAAAATATTTTGAAAAAAAAAAATCCAACCTATTACAAAAAAATAAAAATTAAGCTATCGAATGATCATGTCGATTAATTAAGGATGCATTTTTGTAACAGTTTAAAAGATTTGTATTTAATCAGAAAAATTTGTTCTGTGATATGCAAATGAAAGATTTTTCTCTTGGGTTTAAATCTGGCATTCATTTTCAATTCGCAGCAATTACACCAGACTCATTTCCTGCTCCTACGCAAACTACTGTGAAATGACAGTTTGTCAAGACTGATGATTTCCAGTGACGCGTTTAAGCGACTCTCTTTCTGTTTTTTGATCAGGAAGGTTAAATTAATTTTTAATGATAACATTAACAAACGATCATATTAATAGCATAACTACAGCAATGTTTTCTTGTTTGAACCTAACAAAGTTAGAATCTTAAACTTTTCCATTTTTTCAAACTTCGAAACAAAGTTGGAGTTACTGAAATAAAATAAATGAAGAAAAATAATAATTTAAGAAGTTTTTGCTGTGCACATCATATATTTATGAATAAATTTCAATTAAAATTTCTAAAAAAACTTTTTTGCATTATTCTAAGCTAATTTTGCTGTTTGAATAAAATTTTAAAATATTTACATTCATGCTGAATTCGCAGTAAATAAAACTGTAAGGATATTTTGAATCTCACGTTTTCAAATATTATTTAGTAAGTTACAGTAAAAAAGCAACTCGCAAATGAAATTTGCATGAACAATACATTATAAATTATTTTTGATGATGATGTCATGTCCGTGGTTCCACGGAAAGGGGGTGCAATAGCTTCTGAGGGCAAAGACCCCTGAGCACCCTGCGGGCAGAAGTCTGACTTCTAGCTCATATGAAGATGAAACACAGATTCGCTTGCACAACCCCTTTTTACCGGGGGTCACATTCACACCACTCACAGAAAGAACACAGAATAACAACCATGCCAGAACCGGGACTCAAACCCGGAACGCCCAGATCTCAGGGAAGACACGCTACCCCTATGCCAGGACGCCGGCTAAATTATTTTTTTATTAAAAAAAACGTTAATAAATAGAAAAAGTTAAAAAATAAATAAAGCTCTGTAGTCTTTTATTTGTTATATTTTTTAAATATTTTTCAGTCATATTGGTCACATTAGAGTTATCATGACTATTATATATTATGATGCACAGTTGAAAGAATTCTGAAAAAGTTTACTTTCTAAAAAATGAAACTTCTTTTATTCATTTTTGAACATATGAACAGCTTTTTTATTCATCTGAACTATTTACTGATTAGAAAAAAAAATTAGACTACTTTAGACATTTAATTTAAATTCTAGACCAAAGCAAGATATCTTTTCAGTCACGAATATTAAGTCTGTCTCGTATAAACAAGGTTGTCTGGTTACTATAATGACCAATCGCATGATGAGACATTCTGTAAAATGAGGAATTGTCATCGATTTTGAGTTTGAAATTGAATCTCATACTGCCATAATCTTTCAAATATCATTCGGGGATGTATATTTACTATAATCCAATCTACAAAAAATGTGCAATACATCAGAATATTACAATTAATAACAAAAGACTAGAAATTGTATTCTTTTTTCTTTTATTAACTATCCCCTTTTGGTGACCAGTTGGTTCATTGGAAATGCTAAAATTTTTAATAAAACATTTTTTGTAATTATTAAGGGCTTTCTGTAATTATTCCTTAGCAAAATATTATTTCATTTTAAATTTTAGTAGGAATATGATTTAAACTACTTTAAAAGTTTTATCCCGTTCTGTTCGATGTGAGATGCATTTTCTTAGGGTTTTTTTTTTGTTTATATTTCTATACGATTCAATACTATGAGCTCATTTTTAAATAGAAATATTAAAAAGGGGCATTTTAATTTATTATTATTGCTTTATTTTGATTTTTAATTTTATTTTTTATAGTAAAATTTCAAAAACTTTATCATGAAATATATGTATCGAAACCTGCTCAAAAGTCAAAATTTTTATGTTTTTATCTCCAATAATGAAAAAATAAAGGAATCAGAATGTACATTAGTAGTCTCAATAAAAAGCATTTAAGATAGATAATTTTCATACTTCAAAAATTTAATGATCAATACATCTAATAACATTATGATTCGATTCACTATACTCTAAATTTGAGAAATATACATTAACATTTTAATATCAAGATGCCATAATATTTTGAAAAGTGAATTATAAGTTAAAAATGCAAAATATTGAAAATTAATATTAAAATAAATTTTATATTTTAAAACACAAATAAAATTTTGTTTAAGATATATTCATATTTAAATTTATTTGAATTTATCTTATTTGGTAGTTTTGAAATCAGAGAATTAAAGGTTGTTTTATTTTAGTAAAATAACACTATTAAAACCCCTTTTAATATTCTTTCAAAAACGTGATTTTTTTATAGATTAGTTATAATTGATCAACATGTGATTATGTTTTTTGCATTATTTAAGATATTATTTTATGTTGAATTATATATGAAAAGATAAACTTCAGAACTTTTCCATTTAAGAAGCAACTTGCCTATTTTTTAAAGACGAAATATTACATAAATGAAAATGAAATACAAATTATGAGTAAAATTTAAAAAATACATTTGTCAGTAATACACTTTTTATCTCAGTTTTTGATTCATAACAAGAATTATTTCTTAGAATCTTTTAAGCTACTAAGTTAAAAATTAAAATATTGTTTTAAATACTATTAGCAATTCATTTTATTATAGTCTAGCTTTTTAATTTCTCCTAGTTTTACTTTGATTATTTCTGAAAGACATTTTGTTTTTCTGTATTAAACATTAAATTTCTTCTTCAATAGCACATAAATATTGTAATTTTCTGTTTTAAAACCTTCTTCACAATGAGAAAATAAATGAATCAGAAATCAATAATTTTGAGGAAATATCCATGTAATTGGTAATATTATTATTTAAAAATGTACTGAAGATCACTTTAAATAAAATAAAGTTCTTTTTTTAACATAAGATAATCTCAAAAAATGGAAGTCTGGCGGGTCTCAAATAATAATAATAATAAAAAAAAACATCTTGGAAAAAAGGTAATAGCTATTCTTATTCCACGTGAAAGCGATTCAAACAATGATTATGTTTGGTCAACCCCATCTCTGCAAGTTTAATATTTTCTTATCGCATTTGAGGCTTAATGGTTCTCAATAAGCAAAGGCAAAGTACTACTAAAACAAGAGAACCAATAACAAAGGGAAACCTTCACATCATTAAGGAGACTTTAACCTTGGTGAAGGTGAAATGAATGGAGTTTCACTTATAGCTCTACAAGTATCATCGATTTTCAAGACCAACGCACATAAAAAGCTACTTAGATGAGGATTGTGCAGCCGCTTTATGGTCCAGTGTGCCCCCATTCTTCATAAAGAACAATTAAATGACGGATCCACTTACAGCTAAGATAGTAACCATTAGGTAATTGCATGTAGCGAAAATAAAGTCAAAGAAATTATTGATGTCAGTGTAAATTGGATTTTATTTTACTTTTCTCAGTTTGACATGGCACTTTGGCATCAAGTAATGTTCCAAGAAATTGATACTACGCATTAAGTATGATACCTTTACCATCGGAATTTAATTTTTAACTATATTTTAATTAATTAAAATATTTAATTTCCATTATCAGGTTTGTAGACGGTATTAAAAAAGAATCAACATGGTTTAAAAACAATTTAGATAAATGCCTGTGCAATTCCAATTTATTTTTAATTGTTAAAAAATTACAGATTAGAAAGAGGAAATATATCAAGAGTAAAAAGAATAAAGCTACAAGCCATGATTCCTTAAAGTATTGGACAACCGTACTTAACAAGTTTAAAATCGTAGAGTGAAAAAAATCAAGCAATTGGCTTAAAATTTATTTTTTGTATTTAAAGGTTAGTTATGTAAAGGTTTTAAATTTTGCAATCGAGGAGCAAATTTCTTAGTAAATAATGGAAAATGTATATCCCGAATTACAAAAGTAATGTCATTCTTTATCATTGTGTTAATAAATAGTGCTAGGGAAATTGTTCTAAATATTAGAATAATACTCAACTATTTTTAGACATGATGCTTGTCTAAAAGGCACTAATCTAAATGTTTAACTTTTTAACCATCAATGTTTGCTAAAAAGTACTATGATGACTAATGCAACATCGTGCCTATTGAAATTTATTATGAATGATATAAACAAAATAGTTATTATTGGAATTATTTGAATTTCAAAATGAACCTAAATATAAGTGTTGAATTTGACAATATTTCTTCATTATTTTAAGTTAACTTTTGAAGACCAGCTGGTTCACCAGGCTATCAAATATTTAATTTTACTTATCGCGTATATATATATATATATATATATATATATATAATTTTGTGTCCTTTATTCCATTACATTGTCTAAAATTATATTGGTGTGTTTTATTGTTATTGTAATATATATTATTTTACTGCAAGTATTGAAAATGATTAAAATTCACTTTGGGAACATTATATTTTCATAAATCATCAGGTAAAAAGATAAAATTCAACTTAAATTTCAATCCCATAAAATTATAATAAGAAAATTTTAAGAAACAGTACCTTGTTGCACATTCACTTCTTCCTAAGTATATATATACCAAATATGGTAGCTATAGGTAAACAGACTGGTCTGTTCAGCTCTCACATACGCATACATTAGTAGATTAGAGATAAGAAGAAAAAGTAAATATAGATTTACAATTTGCTGAAATTTAAAGTGTATGAAAAAAGCAAAAAGACAAATAAAAGCAAATTCTTTAAAAGCACGTGGCTTAAATAAGTGCATGAAACAGCCGAACTTTTATATTCTATATTATTTATTGACAAAAATGATTATTCTACAAGATACCTTTGTCATTTAGTAGATACTTCAGAAATATTGGTTGTGCTTAATTTCTATTAAAAATATGTTGTATAATTTATTTACGACAAGTACAAAGTATTTATAAGCATAAAATTGAGGTAAATAATCAGCAAGTTTTTAAAAGACACTTTAGCTGGTAATCTAAGCTCCTGTCTCTTCATGTAAATAGGTTAGACGAAATAAAATTTCATTTTTATGATACAACTGTGTAAGAAACTTATGCTATTTGATATTCAACGAAGCAACGAACACTGTTTGAATTTTATCCACTATAAAAAGGATTGTTTAAATTCATACATTTTAATGTAACAGCAAAATTTCAAATGACATAAAATATAATGCTCAAATATATTTTTAAAAATTCTCAAATTTTAGAGGAAAAATTGCTTGAAACTAAATAAACAGAATTAAAAATGCAATTTTTCGAATCTTAAAATGGCGCAAAAAAGCCTTTTTATGCAATAACATTTTCAGAAGTCATCACAAAAAATAATAAAATTTTAATAAATTTTTAATTTAAGTTAAACATTCAAACTGCACATTTACAAATTTTGAAGTATATTTTTATTAGATTCAGTACAGCCTTGTAGTACGTTAACATGCACAGACAAACATTATCCTTTATAATTTATGGAAATAAATTATAATATTTGTAATGATATACTATCACTATTGAAGCAATTATAAAAGATAAATATTTAATTTCCCTTCAGATTGAATTGAAATATCTCGCCTGTACTATAAAACTGCTATATGATATACTATCACTATTGAAGCAATTATAAAAGATAAATATTTAATTTCCCTTCAGATTGAATTGAAATATCTCGCCTGTACTATAAAACTGCTATTCGAAATTGAATAAGTAGCACTGGTAAAAAAAAAAAATTCCTTTTCCAAAATTTTTGTTTTTAAAGTTTTGAATACTTTTTATATGTTTAAGTTATAAAAAAAAAAGAACTGTAATTTCAAATTTTCTTTATTCTGAGTATTATTATGTAACTTCTGATAATCTTTGGATTATATTCTTAATTTTTATAAGATGATGCATTTTTGTTTTTGTGCAATAACATGTTTGTTAATTCGTGTTTTTCATATTACTTAAAAATATATGAATGTTTTAGCAAATAAAAAATTAATTAATACTGACTTTAGTTAAAGTAAGAAATTTATATTAATAGGCAAGCTAAATGTGTTTCTATTTTAGCCAAGCGGAAGTCCTTTCTATTTATTAGATACAGATATGAAACTTTTAGCACAAAATGTATTTTTCTAATGATCATTCTTATATATACTTTTGAAGTTTTTGAAATCTCTTTTTTTCCAAAATTAAAAACACACGATGTCTCGACATCATCGCTTAGCAAGCAGCATCAGTTATCTCACTTTTTCACATTTTACTAGAGAGGGAAGGAGAAAAGAACTCCTCATAGCAACATTAAGTGATATGGCAGATTTTTTTAATTATTTTTTTCATGCCTAGTATAGACCTGAGAGCAAAAATAATGTACTAATATGAAAAAAAGTGTCCAGAATTCATTATAAATTTCAAAATTTATACTCCTTCTTGAAAACTTTGGAAATATAAAAATAGATAATGCTGTTTGTTAAGCGACAACATTGTATATTAAGAATTAAGGAACCAAAATTAAAATGGTATAAAACTGATTAAGAAAAAGGACACTAAAAATGTTATTTTTGATAAGAAAAAAAATTATATCCTAAAAATTTTATGACTATATATAATAAATTAACAACATTCTTTTATTATTTCATTTTAAACAAAATTCAATTTCTTATTTAAAATTCACTTCTTACTTTAACTTTAAGATAGCTTTTCCGCACTACTGATGCTAAGATACCTGTTCTCTGTAACGATTGTTTCATAACAAACTGATCAATGCTGCACTGAAAACCGATTTCAGATATTGATATGATAAACGTAATTCTTTCAAGTGTATTAAATTCTGAGTATGAATTTTTACGAATTTTAGGGGGAAAAAATGTTTTGATATAAATCTTAAGCAGGATTATAATCTAGTTACAAATACATTTCTCAGAAAATTAAAACTGAATAAGGAAGTGTTTAGAAAAGATAACAATGTTTGAATATTTCTTAGAAATCGCGAAATGTTTCTCACTTTTTTTAGAGCTTTGTTTTTTGTATTTATTTTAATCATATTCGGGGGAATATTTAATTGGTGAATAATAACCGATAGCCTTATTTATATCACTTCAAATTTAAAGAAAAAACATGACAATAAGATTTAAGAAACTATGAGGAGTTTTCGCAGCTATGTAATTTTATATCAATTGAGCAAAGTTCTACTCAACTCAGTTCTACTTCTTTGCAAAAATTTTTTAAATAAAAGTAGTAAGAATTGTTTACTTGATTTAAACGAATAAAGATAGTAAATACTATATAGAATATACTTAAAAGATACGATACTTATGCACTTTAAGCCTTTTAATACAGTAAAAATGAAAATAAAATAATATTTAAAACATTTAAACAGTGCCATCAATATCTGAATTCTTAAGAAAATTTTAATTATAGATAACTTTTAATAGCCTTTTTTAATGCTGTTTGACATTAATTATTTCGCATTTAATCACTACATAAACTGTAGTAAAATAACATAGTATAATTAATATGAAAATACGTAAAATTAGTTTCCGATCATTCATAAGAAAAGATATTTGGAGATCAGTTAATGAGTCTAAGACACTTAAAATAGAAGCTTTCCAGTAAATTTTTTTTACATTCCTCCCCCCCCCCCCTCAATATTTCCTGATTTGAAGTTGCCAATCATCAAATTTGATAAATTCATTTCTTCTTCTGCATCAGTTGTTTAAACAATCAAAATAATGTTATTTTAAACACCTTATTGATTACTTATCGGAAAAGAACGAGTTTATATATGCCCTATAATTAGTTCAAATAGAAAGCAAATAAAAAAAATCAATCTCTTTATTTCCTGTTTTCCCTTTACTATAAAATACTATGTGAAGCAGATAAAAACCTTTTTAAACCAATTTTTCTTTCTCTAACTAAATCCTGTCATCCTCATCATAACCTTATTTCCGGGTTGAAATTCCACTTTTTCCGGATTTTTATTTCTCCCGGATGTTCTGACACCACACACACACACAAATGCCTGCTAGGGAAAAAAGCAGGCTTACGTGCTAGACTTACCACGGTTCCGCCGCTCCATGGCATAAGCAAGCGTCGCTTAAATCTCACAGCCAGAGTATGTACCGGTTCGGTCCTTTAAACAAATTCAACGGAGGGGGTACACTTACTGATTGTGTACCCTGCTACTGGGCGTGGTTGGAGATGTGTCCAGATAATATCGCTGTTATACACACTCCGTAATGGCGTCTGTGTGATGCTGCGGACATGATCACTGGGTTCCTCATCACCAAGGGTGGAGTATGGGAGTGCGCGTGCGCAGTGGGGGTGGAGGAGAAAAGGGTGCCCCATTTTTTTCCCTCTTCTCTCGCGCTGCTGTAGTAGTTCCGTAAAACTGGGGAGATTTCAAGACTGGATGTTTTAGATTTTTATTTTAAGAGACGAAGCCTCTAAAGTGTTCTCAGTCGTGTAATAAATGATATAAGTAGTTAAACGGAATCATATTTCAGAATCTTTTCAGTTGGAATGATGCCGACAAGGGGAAATTAACTACTGGGTTTCAAACTTGTTTTCCAATATATATCATTACATATGTTAACGACCTTCTGTGAAATTACCAGCCTATAATTTGGAAATTTTAAGCATTTTGTGTACTTTATCAAAGGTTTTAATTAAACTAGTTTTTTATTTGTTTTTATTGATATTTGTATAAGTAGGGAAATGA
Source organism: Argiope trifasciata (assembly GCA_026543055.1). Classification (NCBI taxonomy): domain Eukaryota; kingdom Metazoa; phylum Arthropoda; class Arachnida; order Araneae; family Araneidae; genus Argiope; species Argiope trifasciata. Next base: position 372,967 of record JAPMOQ010044575.1, read on the forward strand.
TCAGTGAGCGCCATGAAATTCTCTATAAAAACAAACCTTTTTGAATTTTTAACTGAATCAAAATATTAATGATTCATTTTAGATTCATTTTTTGCAATTCTGTGGAATGCTTATGATTTATTCATTCATTATTATTCATGATAGTTTCGCATCTAAGTTTGTTTATAATATTATTTCAGCCGACTCGTTTATAATTTAATTATAACTAAGTGAATGAATTGAAACAGATAGAGGCTTGATTAATTACACTTGACAAAAAATTAACAATGTGTAAATATTTGTGCTTGATTGAATTCGTATATTTTACGAATTAATTTAGTTATCAAATTAATAACATTTTTTAATAAACGTATTCGCTGTTTTTCCTCAGTTTGACGGCTCTAAGCAACTACCTAATCTGCCATTGGAATTCCACAATTAAAAAAAATATGTACGATTTGAAGTAAAATATTTAATAATGCATTGCTCACTGATTCTTATAATTGCTGCAAAACTTGTCAGATGCAAAACTTTAATCAGATCATATTTATGGAATCGATAACCTACTTTTGTCTTGAAACAATATTTAGTTAAATGGATTAGGGAAAAACCAAAACGTCATCCTTGACGTAATACCCAAGGAAGGGATGAAAATGTATTTAATATAGATATTTTGATTGAATTTTTCAGTCAAGTCATATCTGCTGGAATTTGACTGGATGGAGTTAAATGGAGTTAGTGCAAATGATGTAATAATTGGAAATTTTAAACACGAAATTCACAATAATTCGAAAAAAGAAATATCTCATATCATTTAGAATCTAACTGCGGATTTTGTTGCACTATATTATGATGTAACATCCTTTTTTCACGTGCAAGACATTTAACAGATTGCAAAATTCTACTGGCATGTCACATTTAATATGTTTTGCAAGATCTTGTTTCTACTTAAGTGTGCATACATAAAATATTGGAAAAGATATTTTCTTTATTGTAATTAAGCTTATCAATACAATAATTTCAATCATATTCAGATATGCTAGAAATGGATATATCTTTGCCCTTATAAGTTGTGTATTTTAATAACACCTTTAATATTTTCCCTAATATAATCAAAAATACATGTTTTATCCAAATAAAAATAATTGATCGATCCATTATAGCTTTAAACAACATTTAAAGCAATTTCATTTTTATAAATAGAATCCTTGATTTCCATATCGGGTATAAGACTAAATAAGAAATGACAAAATCTTGGTAATCTTGATACAAAGGAATACACGTAATAAGATTTTCTTGAATATAAAAGCTATTCCATATTTAGCAGATTCTCATTATAATAATACTAACGAGATGGTAACATGGATAACATCTGACTAAAAGTCTTTATGTATATGACAATTTATTGTTATGCAAATGCATATGGAAATAGGATGAGCCTGTGGTGTAGCAAAGGAGAATTTGCTTTAGAAAAGCTACATTATGAAAACACTTTTTTTTACTTATATTCTTAATCTTCAACCTTTGTCTTTTATAGAAAACTTCTAAAGAATTTAATATTTTAGAAATTTATTTATTTTAAAATAAGCTGTTGATTTTCAAAAGGAAGAACATGATTTTTACAATCATTTTTTTTTTTTTAGAATAATGCATCAATTTATTTTCATTCCCAGGGAATAGTATTTTCACCGATTTAAATAGTGGAGGAAAATTAATAAAACTTGTATAATTTTTTTCTTTCAAAAAGTCTAACAAAATTCTTTCAAAAAGGGGAAAATAATTTAATAGGGAAGTTAATCAAAAATTATATTGTTATTAATTGAATTCCATAACAATTTAATAAATTACAAAGATAATCAAAGATTCCTTTGCTTTATATAACGCAGATTGTTGTTCAAAATATTCGAATAATAAACTATAAACGAAATATAAATTATTTACTTGCGAATATATTAATTACGTTAAAATGTTCTCTACGGTGTTACAATTTAAGCTTGGCAAAACAATTACAGCAAGCGTTAAAATATTTATAAAATATATTATTATTAACACATTCAAAAGATGCATGATCTAAAAATATAAAAAGAATTTGAAGCGTATTTTGGCATATAAATTGGATAATTTGTTCGTAACAGTATCAAAATTCAGATAAAAAAGTGTTTGGCGTCCTAATTGGGCATAGTGATTAATGGAAATATAAATTTATTCTAGTTCTTTTATTTAATATATAATTTAAAGTTATCTCAGTTATTTGCGAAGGAATTATGGAATATACCAAAATGATTAAATTACTCTGTTTATTTAACTGGTTACATTATTGTTTGTATTCGGTTCATTTATCTGCCTACTAGTAGAATGTCTAATAGCATTCATTATGGAAGAACATGTTCACTAAGAAAGATACTAAAAATCTTATGGATTCAATCAAAAGAATGCGAATGAAATGAATATTTTCAATAAAAGAAATTTATGTCATGAAAACAATATTTTTCGATTTTTAAAATTATATTAAAATTTTAAATGATTTTGTTTTGAAAAGTTATTATTGAAGAAAGGCCATGTATCGCCTAATTTTTAACCCTAAAGACAAAAAGTAATTACTGTGCACACATATATCACTTATTTTCCAATGCATATTTGTATCAAATTTTTTAATAATAGGTCAATCAACCTTGGCTAGAAGAAGATCAAGGTACACATTCATAATTAGTAAAATTGTAATGGTGCACAGGTTTGAAATGATGCAATATTTTCTTTTATACTAATTGAATTATAATGAACGTTTCATTAAAAATAATTTTCATAACCTATTCTTGGAATTTTTTCATACACATGTTTATTCTTAAAAAACAAACAGATGAAATTAGGTAATTTGTAGAAATTTACAATGGTACGTGTTTATACAGCTGAAAAATAATTCGTTATTTAGATGCTCCCAGATTCCGTTATACATTTTATAAAACAATTCACACATTTTATGTTTGTATGCTGTCGCGTGGTTTCTTTATTTTAAAATACCTCCACCTTTTTCACCAAAAAAAATTATTGTTTAATTAATTAGCATACTGATTTTTAAAAATGTTTTTTAAACGACATATTTAACAAACAAATATAATCAATTAACAAATTTTATTTGTTTTGTAAAAATTGATTCGGAATTTTTTTAGTAAATTATTAATTAAAATAAGAACTGATTATCATATTATATTTCTAATTTTATAAAAAAAAAATTGGCGGATAAATTTCAATTAGAAAAGTAGTTTATTAAATTAATTAATTTTAATTAAATTTTTATGTTCAAAATTAATTTTCCTGAACTATTAATTTCTGGTGATCGAGAAATCCTAGTTGTGAAGCGAAAAACCTGCAATATTAGATTAACATATTTATTATTCCTTTCCTTTATGTTTAAATATTGTTGTTTCTTACGACACTTGCCATTGGACAAGCCCGCTGTTGCAAAGACAGTGATTTAAGCCGATAGGATGCGTCTCTTGTTTTAATAGCGCCAATCAGGGTCAAGAGTATGACTCTGCCTCTCACGCATTACTCACTCGCTTGCTCAGTCCCTTTTAAGAGAAGGGCACATCTCACAAATAGAAGAGTGGAAGAAGTATCATGCCCGAGCCGGGACTCGAACCAAGAGCACCCAGATCACGGGGAAGACGCGCTACCCCATATTCCAGGACGCTGGTCATATCTAAATATTATCATTACTAGTATCTTTATTCATTTTAATTAATTTATGAATTATCTCATTCTTCTTTTTAATCGAGACTACTACAATCTAGCGATTATAAGCTGTCTTAAAATGCTGAACATTTTTCATCAATTCAGCAGTTTTTCTAAATAGATAAAAATGCTAAATTCGATATATTTAAACTTATTAAAATATTCAGTGGTATAAATTGTATTAAGAAGTGCATATCAAGTATACATTTAACAAAAAAAGTTAAAGTTGTATTCATCATAAAATTATTGTACCATTACAAGTACAATGAACTTTTCAATTTTATTAGATAAAACTTCCGCGACCAAAAGAGTTATAAAATGCTTTTCATAACTTAAAATAACAAACGGTTTGAAACAATAAGTTCATAAATTATCAGTAGGGGCGAAATATTTGACACTTGGCTCTTAGAGTAACATAGAAATTTAATGTGAGTCTCCCGAATTTTGGATCGCTTCCAGTTTATTTTTTTAAAAGTATATTCTTTTCAGAAATTTTCGCGTCCCTTTCTCCAGAAATATAGCAGGAGAAAAAGAAAATTTGAAAACAGCTTGAGAAAATGCCAGTTGAATAGCTTTTTTAAAAAAGAGAAGTAATTGTTTAACTTTACGATTTATTGGATTTTCGGCATTTCTTTTGTTTAAAAGAACAGCTACGCATTTTCTCCTCCACATTCAATACAATTACGAATATTCCTTTTTTTAGAAACAATAATTTACACAATAGTTTCCTATTATTTTAAAGTAAAATAAGATTATCTCGCATATTTTTATGATATGTAGTTGCCAGACTATTATTAAAAATATTTAATTAAAAATCTTTGGATGCATTATGCAATATAGTGTTACAAAAATTATTTCTGTGACCAGAAATAACTGCCATTTATAAATGGACCTTTCATAAATGTCACTATCTTCTAGAAGAACTTTGCCAACATATGAGGACCGAAATTGGAAAAAACTTCATTCCTAAAATTGTAGCTCAAAATAAATAAATAAATAAGCATTTACAAAATTATGTGTTCCCAGTAAGAAAGCGTTGCGATATCTTCCTAGTGGAGGCTCAGTCCGTCTTTTCTGTCATTTTATTATGTGAATTTTGAAGATGTTGAAAAAAAAGGGATCGCGTTATCTGCACAATAAGGTATGTTGTTTTTGCTTATGGCACTCGTCCTAAACATGCCAGCTGACGATTTAAGGTGAGTATTAGCGTCTCTGGTTTCAATAGCACAAACTAGGTCCAAGAGTTACTTAAGTTACTACTCTACTTAATTAATCATAAGCCACAGATCTTTTCACAGAGTGGACTTCATTTACTCATCCACAGATCATAATTTAGAACTGAATCAGAAAACGATCACCTCTGATCCAATATCCCCAATGGCACTGCCTCTATCAGGCTACGACAGATTTATACGTGAACCAGTCACCATGTACGCGAAGAGTCTTGGGCCGGTGAAGTTTGAATTCAGTGCCCAAGAGATGCGAATCCATGCCCCACCAACCAGACTATCCAGGTGTTATAGTAAGGTATACGCACGAGAGCGAATGACAATATATTCGAAGTCCAATTAATAACGTGATTCATCTTTTAAACAGGTTCATTAAATTTAAAGGAAAGGACAAGCGTTCTTCTTTTAGTGGGGCATGAAAATTTGATTTGAAGACTGTGGATATAGGTATCAATCATATTACGATTGAGAATTACGAGATTTGTCCCAAAATAAACTTAGAATTGCTTAAAAACAGAAACGAAATATAATTAAACAAAACTATTTAAAATCTAGTCTATAACTTTCTCCTCTCCAAGAAATCCAATCAGCTTTCTATTTAAAATAAACTCAAAACTCAAAAAATAAACTCAACCTAATAATTTCTTAAAAACAATAAATTTTAACTTATGATAACACACACACACACACACACACACACACACACACACACACACACACACACACACACACACACA